>CAOLHI010002228.1:0-278252 GCA_948474755.1 Ctenosaura bakeri
ATATTGTGTTCTAACAGTCACCTCTTCTCCAGAGTGTAACTTACACCTCAGGATAATCAGATGTTGTGGCACTCCCATTTCTTTTAAAGCAAACCATCATTTCTCATGATTTATACAATCAAAAGCTTGGCTCTAATTTATGAAGAAGAGGCTGACAACATATTCAGAGGTAGCCACATTGGCTATACAGCAAAATACAAAAACATCCCAACTCCACAAAACTGTGATACCATTATTGGGGCAACCAAAAATGCCCAAAATATATCATGCAAGTTTTTAAAGCTCGATTAGCTTCTTCATCAGACAGAGTTGAAAAAGCAGAGTTGAAAAAAATCATACAGGAGAAGGAAGAAAAAAGTGCTAGAATCACAGGTGTACTTTTTTGTCAAGATGTTGTATTTTACAGTCAGTTAAGGGATATCAGTATGGGCAAAGGTCACACCTCTCTTTGGCCTTGTGGGCACTAGGAGACAAAGAGTCATAAAATCCAGGCAATAACATTTTAACTCCATTAGAACAGAAAAACTAGCTTCCCTTGAGATCCAGGCTGTTTCTGTCCTGTATAAGGCTACCCATCCCTTTCTTAGGCAGAGAACATTGAATTTCTCCAGAAACTTCTGGACTGTTGCATTGAGAAAAATCTTCTAGGTGCTTCATAGGAAAAACCCCAACAAATACAGTCCCAATGAAAAAGTTTTTACCTTTGTTAGAGGTAGAAACCTCAAAGAGTTAAGACATGAGAGAGAGAAAAGAACTGTCACATCTGTTCATCTAGACAAGTGGCTTCTTCCTGATCACCTCTTAAAAGTTTCCTTTCGAATCCAAGTCTATTTAACCATGTTTTCAAGAATGCATTTGAGTTGGGGCCACTCTTTTCTGATAGCTTCCTAATCTATAACAGCACTATGCAGGTAGGTAAAAAATAGCTGAATAGATGGTTGAGAATGCCATTCAGTTTGTCTTAAAATTTACACTTTTAAAAAAGAAGTGCAAGAAGACAATAAGAAGATTTTTTTAAAAAATCAAACGTGGTAGCAAGTGAAACTGGTTTGTCACTAGTCAGGAAGAAAAATGGCTAATTTGAAAAATTAAACTGAACTCCAGAACTGCACATTGATACCTTGTGTGAACTCTTATCCATGTTATAACATCTCTGCCTCTGTTCTACATAAATGGATGCTTTTCAGGGGAGCAGAAAGGAAGTGCACAACATGATGGCAGCACAACATGGGTAAGTACATAACATAATGTGGAAGGATGCCTTGTGGTGCATGTTTGAAGGGCCCCAATGTCCTTTGTAATTAGGATGGCATTTCCAAAAGTTTGCACATTACCGGTATGTTTGCAGTATTCAATTATATTTGGTTCCACATTGGGTGCTAGCTCTGTACCTCTTTCTAGTTTCTATGGAGACAACTATAATTGAATTTTCCAAACACAACCCCAATTTTAAGTCCCAATACATTTTTAGAAACGATACAACAAATTATATATAAATTTGGCACACGCACATTGTCCCCCCAAAATCCATGCATCCAATGAGGTGCCAGTGCAGGGCTTGACTGAAGGACTTTCCTGCTACTCCTGTTCAGTTGTACTGCAACATTTGGATGCAACCTTAAAGCCCTAAATAAAAATGCAAAATAGATGTAGTATAGACATTCCACTACAAAGAATTTACCCTTTTGTTCTCTCCTATATATACAACTAAAAATCCCAGGACCTTACTCCAAGTGAAAAGTCCTTACTTGTTAGTCCTGGCAATGGCAGCTTCTCTCTTCAGCTCCAGCATTTCCTTTCTTTCTGAACTCCACTAGTAAATTCAGCCCCTTCCTTGGGGTCTTCACACCCATTGGGCCAAATCAGTAATTCATAGGAGTTACATAAATGTGGATGGTTTGCTTGGCAAAATACTTTCCCCAGCAGCTCAAAACTTTTCCATTTGGAGCTTGCCATTCTAGGTTTTCTGTACTGTGACTATGCAATATGTCCAGAACTTTGTTTTAAATACAAAATTGTCTCTTTAAAGATTTCCTCAGATTGATTGAGAAGAGGGAAAATCATTCCAAATAATATATGAACTTCTTTATATTTTAAAAAGCCAATTTACTCCACAAACTCTTCTAAAGCAGAAGGCTCTTCCCATACATGAGATTTGGCAAGCATGCCTTACCCAATTGTTGTCTGTTTCCTTTTGTGTATGCAAAATATAATAAATGTTGACAGGTGCAACTTTCTAATATTGCCCAATTTGGATACACATTTTCACATTTTACATAGTAATTAAAATATTCCATATGCGATTTCTGACTGTCTCAATTTGTCAGACTGCCTCATTTCTTTGACTGATTTCTAGACACCCTGTCAACATAATGGGTGGCTTTTGTTCAGAAATATGCATAATACACGTGTTAATAGCAAGAAGGGCTGCATTATCTTATGGCTGTTTGTTTCTAAGGGAGAGTTCTTATGCTTTTAACGTTAGGTTTCATGAAAAGGTTTGGCAGGGACTACATCTTTCAGAATGCCAGAATGACAGGAAATGTCATATTGGTTCAATATCTTGCTAATGTTTTGATCATTAAGTAAGTTAACCCAATTTGCACTTGACTGAAATAGTACGGTTTCTGCTTCCCTCATGGCTGCATTCCACACTGTTCTAGGGGATGAGGAACTGATGCTGGGATGCGTCTCTTCACCCACAAATAAAGAGATTGTAAACAGAGGTTGGAAAACTTAGGACATAATTGGTTTATAAAAAGGAGGTCCACAGCACTGTATAAGCAGTTCTAGGTCATTTCCACACTAGACTGTTATAGTGTTATTATTCCACTTTCAACATCCTATGGAATCCTGGGGTTTGCAGCTTAGGGAGGGGCCATTGAGGCCTCTCCCTAAACTGCAAACTCCAAGATTCCATAGGATGTTGAAAAGTGGCATAATAGCACTATAACAGTCTAGGGAGGAAATGGCCCTAGTAATGCCAATATATACGGATTAACCTACCCATCTCCATTTTCCAGCTACACTTTTGGTTTGGAGAGGTACATTCTTGAGCCACAGCCTCTTCCATTTCCATGTCCCATTAAGTAACTTTCTCTACTTCACAACCCACAACCATATCCTCTGTGTCTTCCCCAGTGTTTCACTAAGATTGAGATTATGTTGACCGAAGTAGCATGCCAAACATCCTTTACAAGATAGTTGTGCCCGGTGGAACAATACAGGGTAGGTAATGAAAAGACACTCTTTCAACCAAGTTGTGTAAGTGAGGAGTGAGGGAGAACTCTCACTCTTGGCCCATATTGTGACCAGCAATCGCCTGCATTGAGTCTTAACACAAACAAGCGAGGTGATGCCAGCAAAGAGCAGAGCTGTTTTATAAAGCCCCTGAGGCCCCACTGCTGCTACAAATGGCAGAGATCTAGTACAAACACTGGTGAAGTGCAAGGCTATCTCAACGTATTAATATCTTGAGGGGAGGTGGACCCTGAATCTCCTCTTCCTTCATAGGATTGGAGTCATAGGTCATTGAAGTCTCAGTCATTACTGGATTTCAGAGATGCTCACAGGCATGTTCTGGGTGCTTTTGCATGCCTGGGGAAAATTAAGCAGCTCTGTCCCCAGAGGAAGGCTGCTCCTTCCTCCCCATGTGTGCAAGAGCAGCTGGAATGTTTCCATGCAGATGGCTTCAGGAAAGCAGCCTGGGGGAGGGGGAGCTGCACCGAGGAACCTCTTGTAAGAAGAAGACAAGATGTCTTCTGAAACATCTCTGTCAGCACATATGCTGGTTTAATTAAAAAGATCCTGGCCTGTGGAAGGATGCAGTGTGCAGCTGCTCTTGATGGCCTCAGCCTTCTTCTAACTTCACTTTTCAAAAGGCAGTCTCCCAGTTGCCCACACCATGATAGCAGAAGTTAGTCCCAGAATTCTTGTTACACAAAGTATAGATTCGGTGAAGGACCAAGGGACCCAAAAAGATTTCCTGCAAACTGTAATGGTAATTGGGAATGAAAAGAGTTTTTGCTAGTGATGGGATGAATTCAGAATTTTCTGAATCCGGATCCGAATCCCTGGAAGGTTCTGGGAATCCACGAATCTCATGAATCTTGAATCTTTTGAATCCTTTTTTTAAAAAGGGTTTAAAAAGCAAGGGAAAGAAGGATAATCTTGGGCAAGACACACTCTCTCAGCCTCAGCAAAAGCACCTCCCTCTGAAGAAATCTGGCCAGGGCAATTGTCAGAGTTTTGTCTCAGGATCTCCCCAGATTGAAAAATGACATGAAGGCCCTTTGTACACAGGCAGGAAAATGTGGATGAATGCCATATTTTCCTGCCTATGTAAACAGGGCCACATACTACAATAGATAATCCAGGTCAAAACTGGATTTTCTTTGCATAGCTCCTTATGGCATCCTGGGGTCTGTAGTTTGACGATGCACCAACATACTTTGGTAAAGAAGGCTGTGACACCTTAGAAAACTACAAAGCCCAGAATTGTGTCTGAAAGAGGTTTGCAAGGGAGCTATGCAAAGGAATCTTTCAGCTGTCCTTGAAATCTCAAGCCTGTGCCTTCCAGTCAAGTGCTGAATTTAAATATTAAATGTTCAATTTAAATATCTTGGAATACAACCCCAAATGTAATTTTTGAAATTGTTAGCAAGGGTCATTATTACTCCAAGGGAAGAAGTCACCTACTTGCCACCTCCCCTTGTGTGTCTTCTCGCTCAGGTTTTCAGGTGTCCCGGTCTCCAACAAACTATTTGATTGGTGGATTCAAAAGATTCGGTTTGTCTATTTTCGCACAGAGATTCGGATTAGCAAATCTTGAATCCTTGCCCAGCATTCAAGGATTCGAGGATTCATTTGGCCCATCCCTAGTTTTTGCTGAGCAAAAGTCACTCAATGGAACTTGCATTTTCCCACCTCCCAAGACTTGTGCAAGAAAATGCACAGCTTATATCAAGCATTCACATACTTGCACGGCTTTAGAGGGCATTTCTGAGACATGCATACAAAGTAGAAACCAAACAATGCATATACTTTAAAATGGAATTGGACAAAAAGTTCATAATTTTAAAAATGCAGAAGCACACTTTAGTCAATGGTGAAAAGTTGTCTAAATTAAGAAAATTATGCAAATGAATAGGCACATTAATAACAAAAATGTGTTAAAATGTGCACAGATTTTGGTATGAGAAGACAACACAGTCTCTTAACCCAATATGTAACAAGGAGGGCAAGAAAGTATAGATGAAATTCAGAGAAATTCAATGAAATTAATTAAGTAAGAGATATTCATATCCTGAATGATAAGGTACAGCATGGTATAGTAGACTACAACCTTGGAGACAAGAATTGATTCCTCACTTGGTCATGGAAACCTACTGGGTAGCCTTGGGCACATCACATACTCTTAGCCTCAGAAAACCGTGAGATAGGTTCACCTTAGGGTTGCCATAAGTCTGAAACAACTTGAAGTCACACAGCAACAACAACAAAAAAGAAAAACAAAACAAAAAACTTTAGGTGACTTTTGAAGGTCACATTACCTGAAGAGAGAGAAACTTTAAATCAGTGTAGAAATCTGTGGAATCAAACAATAAATCTTTCCAGATACTATTTAAGCTGAGGGGTTTGGGGATATCACATTTTGGAATGCCAGCCAATAAGAAATTACCTACCATAGTTCAAATACTTTCCTCCTGACATATTGATTTTCTATATATACCCAGTTGTTTTTTTTAAAATGTGTGATGTTTCCAGCAGGCAGGTCCTTGCCAGCATCACCCATGGAAGCAATACAGGGGAGGCCTCAGTAGGATGTTTTCAGTGAGACCTGCTTCTCATCATTTCCATTCCAATGACTTGATCTCTTTTTCTGATCCCAATTTGTACGGTGAGCCAAAAGGAGACATAGGCATAAACAGAGGCTGCTGCTCTTTCTCTTTACCTCATCACTCCCTGTTCATTTAGCAAAGGCAAATGGACAATCAACAACATTTATTTCTTACCTGCCTCTCTCTGCCAGTCAAGGCGTGGAACAACAACAAGTAACAATACATAACAGAAACTAAAAGAGCATATTAAACCAATACATATTAAAATCCATCAATAAATATTTTTAAAAACCCGATTTAAAAATAATCTAGATAGGCCTTCTGGAAGAGACTGGTCTTTACTCCTGATTTAAAGTCACACAGCATCTCCAGCATCCTGCCAAAATGACTTGGCTGAATTTGAGGACTGTGCCCCTTGACTTGGGAAAGTGAGAGGCATCATTTGGTCCTCCTCCTTAAGCAACAGAATGTCTTCAGCTAACCCAGAGAATGGTAGCACTGAAATTAAACTGAAATTAAACTAATAGAGAATATGAGAAAGCAGGATAAGGAACCACTCAAGGCTTCCTCTGCAACCAGGAAAGATAGCTGCTTTCTCCTTCTCAGTTTTCAGTAGAATGTTGTTCCCATTTTTGTGTTTGTGCATTTGTGTGAATGCATATCTTAAGGGAAGATATTATTAAAACCTGAAAAATCTTCATATCAGTGTTACACCATTAAACAAACATGGAAGATTCTTGTACGAGAGCAGCTAGTGTGCTGCACATATGCTGGTAGTCAAGATGAAAGCTATAGTCAATTATAATAATAACGTTTGTGTAGTACATTCCAAATCATGAAAGTGCCTCCCAAAAATTATCTCCTTATTCTTTGCAATACCCCTGAGTGTTAGGTCAATATCATTATTCCCTTTAGAAGACTGGGAAAAGCATGACCTTTAGCTGGTTTGGTTTCCCTAAGGCCACTAGTGAATAGCAAAAGAAAATAACTTCCTAGCTCACAGCTCACGCTTTCAACTTTTCTGTTGCATCACCCCAACATTCATAGAAATTCTGAAGAGCTGATTTAGTCTTTTCAGAGGTGTGAGTAAGAGTTTAAATCTAGTAATATGAAAATAATTTGCATACATCAATGTTTAGGAGATAGGGTACTCATATTTACTGCATAGCATCATGTGAAGTTGTTCTTCAGGAAAAAAGAAAAAGTAGTGAGATTGGCTGATGTATATTAAGAGCTAATTTAAGAACATTCAGTCCAAGAAATCAGCTGTAAATGGCTCCTATCAATTTGCAGAATGTGGATTGCTGACAGTAGCAAAGTTAATCATGCATATATTTTCCTGCAGTCAAATCCACAGATTAAAAATTGTTTAGTGTACACATTCTGACTGGACACCTTCCCCTTTCCTGAGCAAAATTCAATACCATGTTGATTTTCAGCACTGCCTTCTTTGTTCATTTTTATTTTTTATTAATAAGATGCAGATATCATTACTCCCTCTAACAATGCAATTAGGTCCCTATGACAATATAAATGCAACCAAAAAAGAACCACATAAATGGTCTTCATGCAGAGAGTCTGCAAGAGTAGGGGAAAATAAAGCAACATTTGTATGGCTGCTATGTTTCAGAAGCAGCATTCCATATCCAAAATATAATATACAAACATCATATTAGAAAAAAAAATGAACTGTAAATAGATGAGAATGAATTTAGTGCAACAGACAACAACAAAGTAGTTTCTACTTATTCCTGTATTAATTCCAGAAATTAATAAATTATTCCAATTTCCATTAAAATTCTTATATATTTTCTAGATCTGTACCAGATTTTTTTTTTAATTTCGGTAAGTTTAAAGTTTCATTATTTCCACAAGACTCAGGGGGCATATGAGGGAAACAAGGTGCGCAGTATTTTTGAAATTAAGCATTTTTGAGGCCCATTTATTTCAAATGGAGAGGTTTTAACTCCTGATTAGCTCTCTCATCCATTGAAATGCAGACAATACAACACAATACTATGAACCTCTATCCAGAATAAATTCTAATAATGCTATATCCCAATGACATCAAGCGGATTTTTAGGTGGGTGTATATAATAATGGTTGACAGCTTTCTTTCTTTCTTTCTTTCTTTCTTTCTTTCTTTCTTTCTTTCTTTCTTTCTTCCTTTCTTCCTTTCTTCCTTTCTTCCTTCCTTCCTTCCTTCCTCTTCTGCTGCTGCTGCTGCTGCTGCTGCTGCTGCTGCTGCTGCTGCTGCTTCTTCTTCTTCTTCTTCTTCTTCTTCTTCTTCTTCTTTTTTTTTAACACCTCTTTGTCTTGTCAGTTGTAATCTTTCAGGAACTGAAGACAACAGTGTGCAGGCCCAGTTAGTGCCACAAACAGATGAGTTCCCTCCTTTTCTCTCACTGTCACTCCTATCATTTTTTTCGCTGCATGCCATTGTATTTCCAGTTTCTACATATAAGTGTGAAAGCTAATAGGAGGAGAATCAATTCATTTGAAATGTGATGCTGGAGGAGAATACTGTGGATACCACAGACTGCCAACAAGAGAAATAAATGGGTCCTAGAGCAAATCAAGCCTGAATTATCCCGAGAAGCCAAGGTGACTGAGCTGAAGCTATTTCTGCATAGTGTCGCAATCCCGCTATGGGGACAGGATGGCAGTGGTCCATGGGTTGTGCTTCTGCACAATGTCATCGCAGTCGCACTGCCATCCTGCCCTCTCCCCGACCCATTGTGATTGTGGGATATTCGCTTAATGAAATAAATGCATTAAAAACCCATGATTGCACAATGCTCTCGTCCTTACCCTGTCATGTGGAAGTGCAGGAAGTGCAATGAAGGTGCTTCCTTCCACAGTGCAGCGTCAAAAAGAGCCCAGCTGTGCTTCAGAAGGCAGATGCATTTCACTTGTGCTCCCTTCCCCAGGGAGCTAGTCAGGTGTGGAGGGGAGTGCTTCTGTTGTAGTCCCTTCCTGGCAAAGGCGCTGCTGGGATTGTGATGGGAGGACAATGGGATTAGGTAACATGTGGAAATGACCTGAGATGGTCATACTTTGGATATATTTTGAGAAGAAAATATACTAATTGAAAAAGACAGTTATGCTTGGCAAGGCACTAACAAGTTTGAAAGAGGCATAGTCTTCCACCCTCCTTTCCCCCTGAGGCTAAGGGGAAAGATTTCTGCTCCTAGAAGGAGACTTTTTATCAGCACCAGGACTATCACCAATCACTCTGGCTATATCTCTAAGGCGTCTATATGGAGTAAATCAAGCAGAATACAGAGAAGCCATGGAACATGGCTTTAAAGCAAGCTAGTACATACATATTTGTAGTTGTATTATAGAAATATGTATGATGGGTGCACAATCCAGCTACTAAGTTCCTTGTTGATCTTCCAGAAACCCAATTCACTGTGCTTAACTCTGCTACACCACAGGAATTAGGCCTGAGGTACTATTGCAGAATCTCTTTAGTAGCCTCCTCCTGTGTATGTATTCTGACACTTTGTTTTGTAAGGGATATGTGCTGTTGTGGTGGTGGTGGTGTGGAGGTGGAGAAATGCTGGCTCCTTGTGTCTCAGGTGCTAGTGTTTTCTTAAATTTGCTCAGATTAGCTCTGTCTGCCTTGTAATGGTAAAATGTTGAGGCACAAAGCACATCATATGGATGAATGTGCTTTTAGCAGATGTAGTGGCTTCAGTGCTGGACTAGGACTTTGGGAAACCAGGGTTCAAATCCCTCAAAAGTCTTCCAACTCGGCTAACATTGGGGAAGTCACACTTTCTCAGCTTAATAAGAAGCAACAGCACACTTCCTCTAAATGAATGTTGCTAAGGAAACCTAGGATCGGGTGGCTAGAAATCAGAGATTAACTAAAGACACATAACAGCAGCAGCAACAAAGCATTTTCAGTTAATTTGCATTCTATTATGCCATTAGCATTGGAAATATCCATAGGTAATCATGTGTAGAGGAAAATTAGATCAAGCAGGAGTCTGGATCTTGTGAACACTAGGGAATGTAAGCACTCATGTATTTTAAATTCAGAGCATTTGATGGAATGTAAAGTATGGACACTTTTGCCATGGTAAATATGTTAGCCTTTCAAGCAAGGGTAGGAAATTTTTGTAACCCAGAGTCTCTTTCCAAGAATTAGACAGTTTGCAGTGCTCTCTTGAGTCTTAGGCCCTTTCTATGGGAAATTGTCATCTCATAGAAGGACAACCCAGATGATGGTTCTGCATGACATTGTCTAGGTCCCCTTCTTCTCTTGTCTCAGGGGGCGTGACTGCACAGCAAATCATTGATGGGTTTCCCCTGTCAATGACCAGTAATTGTACAGCCTTCCCACTGCCCACTTGCACTTACCTGTGTGTAGAGGTCCTAGAAAAGCAATGGCTGCACTTCCTGCCCCAGCGCAGCCTGGGACAGTACCTGGCTGTGCTGTGAAAGGAAGAGGCAACGCCATCACACTTCCTCCATTCACAGAGGCAACTGGTGCAGAGAGGAGTGCTCCTGTCACACTCATCTCATGGCAGAGACAATACCGGGACCCACACTAGATGTCTCTGAAATAAAGTAAGCTGTGGAAAAGGTTTTAATTGCAGTCTTTAAGAACTTTACACTAAAATGCACTTGTATTTTTTTCTCACTCACCATTGGAATGGGTGAACTTGTCTGAAACTGAATAACCCCAAGAATGTGTCTGAAACTGAATTTGGCTCTTAGGGTGAAAGAGATCCAATCCATTGCTTTCACATTAAGTCTCTATCAGTTTTATTGTAACAAATTAGCATGACTACCATCTAAAAAAATGTGACTTCAATTTGTTATGAGTAGGTTATTCCATTTATTTCAATAAGACTATAGCATAATTAATTGCTAGAATCCTGTATACTTGATGTAAGTCCCATTGTACTCAAGGGGATTTAATTCTGAGCATAGGATTGTACTATTTGTTTGTATCCCACCCTATTGATCATTCCACATCAATTTGCTCAAAAATATTGAATATTATTCTGTTGGACTCGCTTGGTTGAGAGGTATTTTTGCATACTGGATGTTGTCACTTATTTTGTGCCATTTGGAAAAGCAAGGTATAAATTACTTTGATTAGCATCTAAAATTCTTGCCCATGTTTGCATGGAATAACTGTTTGATATGATAAGTACAGAAGATTAGATTGTTGTTACTAATTAACAATGACCATAACTCACGTAGTTTTCTGTTCACGAATAGGGGCGTTTCAGATATTCCTTCCAGTGAGAAGCTCCAATATATCTCCCCAATCCTCCTTAATAAAGGGATCTCCTACACCCCAGATGCATTCACTAGGGTGCAGGAGGCTGTCTCTGAGAGGAAATATTCTATCCTGTGCATGGTGGACTCTTTCTATTCTACTTCATATTTTGAACAGAGCATCAAGATCAATCAGTTATTGCCTCACTTCATGTCATCGCACATCACACCCAGTGAAGTCAACTCACAGATACATTCCAGTTATCAGACATCAGAAATCACATTATGTACATGCATCTTTGCATTATTGTCAGTTCCTGTTTCTTAGGGTCCTCTTTTGTAGATTTCCAAATATAATTGTGCCTTGTGCTTTATGTTTTCTGCTTATTCTTCTGCTACCATTGAGTTCACTGTATCACTGACAATGAAAATGTGTTAAGTGCTTTATACAAATTGTTCTAAATGTTTCTCCTTTTTTTAAACCTTGATACTCATTTCAACTTCCAAATGTTAAATCTCTTTACAACTAATCTTTATAGTTGTCATGATTTCCAAACATTTAAGGGTTGACCTATTACAGAATGACAAGTTGCAGCTGTAAAATCAAGCATGTCACTTTCAAGTTCCAAGAGATTTACATAATTCAGCATAGCTTGAGGGTAATGATTGTGATATAGACACTGAACATCTGCTAGAGATTTAAAAGACATTTCTTTTCATTAAAATCAGTATCCTGCTTGTATATTTTGGAAAAGAAGGATGAGAACTTCTGCTCTGAAAGAACAGTAGCACAAATAGTTATCATACAGCCCAAATACTCACTAAAAATTTTTGTCAATAGTTTGTAGAACTTTTACAATGAAAAAAAAAAATCTTCCTAAATTATCAACATGGGAGTGACAATGAACAAGAAAACATCAGTGGAAAGAGTCACAAATCTGTAATGTTAATATTTATAAAATTAAATATAATTCCCTGCTCAATTTTTGACTGAAATTTGAGTACTACACATGTTTTAGAATGGAGTGCTATACATGTTTACTCAGAAGTAAGCCTCTCTCTTAATGTTAGAGTCCCCAAGTCTGTTCAAATCCCCAATGGCCCTTTTAATGAAGAAAAACAGGCATATTAAATGCAATCATATATTCAATGTATTTTCTGCTTTGCATGCAGGGGGGAGGCGGGGCAGAGGAACATGCATATGAACATCCTGTTTCCTCTGCCGTATTATCTTGTTGAATGTGATTCAAAGAAACAGATGCATAGACTGATATATCAGTGGGAGACCAAGTAATTTGGGACATGTTCTAAACTCTTTCACAATCTTGTTGAACCTAATCAGTTGGCTTCTTGTGCAGCCTTCTCATCTGACATTAGTTTTAAGCAATGAAGAGTCAGTTCCTACCAAGCACAGGGAAGACGCTTTTCGATTTTGTGTTGTATGACATATCCTGATTGATTCAGCAGGAGGAATGTTTATAACGGCAACTGCCTGTCAGATAAGGATGTCATCGTAAGCCTTAGCTCACCACAGATATATTAGTTTCATTAGTATAAAGTACTGGAGGCCCCGGGTGCTGTCAAGAAAGGGCGGCTAAAAATCGTTCATTGCTGCGTCTTCCCTTAGCTCTCTTTTTTTGTATATCTCCTTAATCATCTAGAAGTTGTGATACAGATGTACTTCTATTTAGAACTCTGCTTGGTGACTTCCAGGTGGCTTTCCTAACAGTAAATCCCTTGATTGTGGAATACTATGAAGTCATGGAACAGAAAATGTTAAAATTTTCTCAGGAGATTACACAGTCCCTAAGGAGAAACTGATCAGCTGAGGGAAGCAGTTCTTGGGTAAATTATTGATGTTCTTGACCTAGTTAGTTATGGCAGAAGTTTGCATGTCTTCTGTTACCTCATGCTGGTCATGCAGAATCAGGTTTCTAGCACAGAATTTGACTTCCTTTGAATAAAAATTTTCATTTTATTGTAAAGAAATAATCTAGTCCTCATGTCTTTTGAAAAGATTAGAAAATATGTAGAAATGTGCAAGAAAATGTCATTGTCTTTAGAGGTCTTTTGACAGGGTTTTGACTGGCTTTTGTCTGAGTTGTTTAAATTACAGTATGTGGGAAATATACAGTAGATTCAGGGTGGGAATGTCACATAAGTTATTTCATTCATATATTTAGGGTGAGAATCTGTGTGGTATAATGGTTTGAGTGTTGGACCAGGACACTGGGATGCCAGGGTTCAAATTCCCACTCAACCACAGAAGACTACTGGGTGACCTTGGGCAAGTCAGTCTCAGAGTCTGTGAACAAATTCTGCCAAGAAAACCCCATGATAGAGTCGCCTTAGGATTACTATAAGTCAGAAATGACTTAAAGGCACACAACAAATGCCTTCTTCTTTGAATACTGCAGTCATAAGCATATTATTTACTTGCTGGTAAGATAAGCAGAGTTTGGACCACAGGCTCTGACTCAGTGTTATCTTTTAGGATGAAACTACATGCAGACTTTTAAAAAATAGAAGCCAAAAGCTATAGAAAGTAAAGTGTACCAATCCCTATTTACTTTAGGGGCCTTTAAAAATGCATTAGCAGACCCAAGACTTTTGAAATGCAGGTTTTACAGGTTTCAAACTTGTTTGAAAATCTGTTTGATCAAAGGAAATTAGCAACAAAAGGAACCTGTATGTAAATTGTGGGAATCTCTTTCAAACTATTTTGTTGCACTTTTTTTTTTTTAAAGAGTTGTATCTATTTGGGACACATAACTTTTGATCAATAACAAGTAATCATGCTTTCTGAATATATATTTATCATTTCTCTCTAGCAAAGTTGAAAGAAAGAAGTTGGGCATAACAGTGGAATAATTATCAATGAAATTTCAAATGTATCTTTCAAAAGCCATGTTAAAAAGCAACCTCCTTTCACAAACATTTTACAATACTTTTAGATATCAAGTGTTTCTCTCCACCCTGTCCCACCAAAGCATATTGCAGCACAATGTGTCTTGTTATTTTTCTAAATTTAAAGTACGCGTTAACAAAAACACAGTTGAACGTTTTATGCATACACAGAGCACTCACTTCAAAATAATCAAATGCCAACTGGCAACAACTCATCCTAAGTGTTGTTTTAAATCATCCTATTTAAATCCTCAGCAGTTATTTTCCCACAGATCTGCCATCCCATCTTCTTGCCATTATGCAAATAAGTGCCAGTGATAAAGCACAGATATTATTTCTTTAAATGAGTTAAAGGATAATTTCAAGGAAACTATGTCTAGTCTGTGCCAGTAAGCACAGTTTAGAATACTGCATAACCATTTGGGGTATTTTTAAAAAAGTTGCATGCTGAGGGAATAAAAAACTAGGAGGCTGAAAGGTTGTGTTGATGGTCAAAAGTTCATGTTCATAAGAATTGATTTAAAATTCTTTGTCTAAGTTTCCTTGCCTTGACACTGAAACCCCCTAGACCAGGAGAGTTTTCTAGGGTGGTCTAGTCAGTTCCAGCAGTCACACAAGATGGACAAATCTGTCTGTTTTCCTGTCTTACATTTTCTAGTTTTAAAAATTGCAACTGTGAATTTTTCAAAGTTTTTTAACTTCTTGAGAAATGAACCGTAGCAAAATTCTTTCCAAGTTCTCTACTCCGAGCAGTTCAGGTTGCATCTTCCTGCTATATGATTCATGATGAGGAGTCTTTAAAAAAAAGAGAGAGAGAGAGAAAGATGACAGCCACAATTTAGCGGTAGAATGGTTGAACAACAGCAGCAGCAGCAGCAACAACAACAACATTTATTTATAATTCCCTTTCCAACAAAGGGCAGAACATCAAATCTATACAATCAGAGTCAAAGACAGTAAAGCATAACATTATATATGTATATATGCATGCATGTATGTATGGGGGGGGTTAGAAAGAGAGAGGCAGAGACTCTGGGGATTCATATCTAGAGTTTTAATAGTCAAAGACCTGTGACTGTCGGGACAAATTTGTCTATTACTGTTTCCCCCATTTTTAAAAAATAAAGTCCCCAAATCTGGAGAAAGTTGTAAATTTTGGTAAATTATTGTTTTTTTAAAAAAAGGCATGGACATATCTCTACCCTTGGCCTGCCTGAGAATGGCAGAAGTCACTCTGTTGAAAAAGCTTTCCTTCCCCAGCCCACTCTGCTTCTCTCCTCTCACCTCCCCCCATTACATTTGAACAATGATGGTATTCCCGGTGTTCTCAGTGGGTAGCAAATTCTGGTCAGACAGTGTTGGACAACACCACATCAGCTTTAGCCAGCACAGCTGATAGTCAACTATACTGAGAAGGACACATTTTGTTCACGTTTGCTGTACAGAAGCTGTTGCCTACACACAAGAACAAAGAATATATGATACTTCTGTGTCACTGGACTGATCATTTTTCCAGGAGGGACATGACAGCATCCAAATTCAATCAAGGTGATTTCTAATCCTTTGGTAACAGATCGTCCCATTTACACTGATAATGATGTTTGAACACACTGCTGTGTTCATATTTTGCCCATTATTCATCTTCTCTGTTTCCATCTGAAGATACCAAGCTAAATTGTATACCTTCCGTTGGGGAGTACAAAGGCTCTTCTCACCATACTGATATCTTCCCTTACTTTTTGAGTAGATATTTGTAGGACTGCATGGTAAAATAATTATAATCAGACTATTAGCTGCTTAATCTACTAATTTAAAATAAATTTAAATAAATTAAGTAAATCTACCTGAGTTTTGAAGAGAATATGAGAGAATATATGATTTAATTCATAATGCTACCATTAAGTGACAGAAAGATTTTATTTTCATTTCTTAATATAGTAACATCTTAGGAATAACATTTTTTAAAAAAGGATATCCAAATTCTCAATCTAACTGAAGCTACTGATTAAACTGACCAATATTGATAAAACAAGAGGTGTTTTTATTGTATAATCTAGCCTTTAAACTAGTTTGAGCTTACATTTCTAATAAAACCCTGTGAAATATGTAAATCTGTGAACACTCTATGTGAACACTGAAAATCTGTGTGGGAATACAGCATCTTTTAACCATACTTTTCAGACTGAGATGTTTCAGAATGAGATTGGGACTGCAGTCTTCTATTTACTTAGCTGGGAATAAGTCTCACTGAACCCAATGAGGCTTAATTCTAAGTGGACATGTACACAACTGAAAATTAATTAATTAGAAAATTAATCAAATTTTCCTGGATCTGATATAAACTGGGTAAATGACAGCAATTTGCTTATCTCAATTTTACTATACTTTTAACTAGGGCCCTTTTCGCATCCTTTTTTTCTTGCGCAAGAGCCCCTTGAGCATTGCGTGAGTGAGAGCGTCGCTCCGTATGATGCACTCCCCCTCGCGCAATGCTCATGAGGCTAAAGCGGGGGGCGCACACATTTTTTGATTTTTGGCTTTAAGCCAAAAATGCCCTGCGCTCGCGCAATGCTCGCAGCACCCTCGTGCACTTACCTCTGTGCGGTGTGTCGGCAAGGCAGCCCGGTCACGCTTCCTTCCCCCAGCGCAGCCTACAACTCCCAGACTGCGCTGCAGAACAAAGGGGCAGGGCGCTAGGGCGATGGTTGCGCTAACAGGAAGCGACCTGCGGTATGAAGGAGTGGGGAAGCGGCAGCGTTTTGGATGAGGCTTCTTTCGTGAGACGCCCTCCCCCGTCGTGCAAAAAGGTAACGTGCGAAAAGGGCCTAGGCTAACAAAGGACACGTATCATCTTCAGACTAAAGGAAAGTTCTGTAGCGGAGAGGATGGAATATAACCTCTTTGTGTGGTTGCTGTTGTCCTTGTTGTTGTTTGGTTTTCCATTTGAACCCTGCCTGAAATTTTCCAGAAAGAGAATTTGGTACCCCATGTAGAAATAAGGCATTGGACAAAAGAAAGTGTGTTCACCGTGGCTACTTAAGCAGTTAATCTTTGTTGGCATCTAACAGGGAGAAGTGGGAGTACAGTACTCAATTGAATAAAAACCAAAGACCTTCAAATAATAGAGGTACAAAAGCTCCATTTTCCTGCATTGTTGAAAGTGAAAAAGTTCTGAGCAAATTATAATGCACTCACATGGGAAGGTATATAAAATTGATGTAATGGAGCCCCCCCCCGTTTTCTTCACACTAAACATTAGAAATATAAAAAGATTGGGGAGAGATTGATGCTGAATACCTCAAGGCTAACTAACCAGTGCAAAAAGGGTGGTACAAACTGAACTGAGTATGAGGAAGGAAAGGAGAGTGGAACTTTAAAAGCCACAAAAGTGCAAGTAAGTCATCTTGCTGACTAGTTCTATTGATTGGCTGATGGAAGGATGAAGCAGGGAATGACAGTGATTTAGTGCAGTACACATGATAAAAGGGATCATGGAGGTTTTCAGACGAGATTGAAGCAGACAGTCAATGTGACTGGATGAGAGAATGTCCCAGAGAGATGGGAGCCTCACAAGTAACAGATCAGCAAGTTTACTTGACTACTGGAAGCAGAGGCGCAAAGCTAAGAAGCATAGTCACCAGGAATAAGTTCGAGTGAAATACTTCCAATCACATTCAGGTTGAGGATGGAGACATTTGAAACACATCCCTATATGTGATTACAGGGGGGAGTTTGTTGGCGAGTAAAGAAAATGCAGACATGGCCTGTAGAATTTTGGATTAATAACTTATCAAATAAGTGATTGCTTGAAAGTATTTTTTAAATTGCTATAATATTTGCAATCCTCCCATTTTAAACTACCTAAGTTTTTTTAAAAAATGAGGTAAAGATTATTAAAAAGAATTTTCTTTAAATTGTTTACGAGAATTTGGTTTTGACAAGAACTCACCAAAGTTTGCACATTTTATGTGGGGAATGAAAAAGATTTTTAAAAATCCAGGATATTTTTAAAAAATATAGGAAAAAGTGAAATTGAGACATTTGTCCATTTATTGGGAAAATAAACTGCTACCTGTTGACAATACAACATGGGTTAATTGATCCTGCATGTGATATAGAGAAGGTTGTGGCCATTTCCACATTAGACTGTTATAGTGCTATTATTCCACTTTCAACATCCTATGGAATCCTGGGGTTTGCAGTTTAGGGAGGGGCCTCAGGATTCCATAGGATGTCGAAAGTGGAATAATAGCACTATAATAGTCTAGTGCAGGAATAGTAACATTTGGGTAGCAAGAGATTTACACATGTTTCAGATGTCCCTGTATGTATGTATACTGATTTTGCTGAATTTGGTAAATATACTTAATTTTCATTTATTAAAAGGCAGGTGATTAATCAAATTCTCATGTTTTGTTCATTGCTTTTCACCCTCATTGTGATTTCTTCTTGTTCTTAAGTAAATACATGGGAACCTGTCAAAGTGCTGATGCTTTCATTATTCCATTTTCATTATTAACCTGTCTGCGCTGAGCAAGTTTATTTCAATGTCTTTGATGGCACATGACAAGCAACATGACAGTTTATTTCCTCATCCTTTCATTAAATTAGAGACATCATGGAAGATTTTATATCTCATTTATTTTAGGCAAAGAAGCCCTCCAATGTTTTTTAAGGAGTGTAGAAAATGAAGGATTGAAAAAAAATACTAATTTTAAACATTAAGATGATTGAAAGGCTCTGAAAAGGTAGTGCTCAGACCTAAAAATATGTGTTAGAGGCCTTTCAGAGAAACATTCAGCTAGGCATGATGGTAGCTGAACATCTCTGTATTTCTGTAGGATCTTCATTGTTGGTCAGACAGCCAAAGGGCTATGAAGCAGGAGATTTAGGTTGAAATCACCACTTAAGTATGAATTGCTTTGGGTGATCTTGGGTTGCTTGCTTTCTCCAAGCTTAAATTAATACAATAAAATACATTGTGATGGGCAACAATGTATCATTTTAGCTCCTAGGAGGAACATCAGTATTATTTCATCTTTCATTCAGGGCCTTTAAGACAGTGTTCATAAAATTTATCCCACATTCTCCTAGCAACACTGTGCAGCAGATTAGGCTGAGTAAGGGCGAATAGTCTAAGCCCATGGAAAATGTGGACATACTGAGGTCATCAACAAGCCACAGGAGGAATGCAAGGCTCATTCCTCTCCATTTTTTCCCAACAGAAGTGCTTTTATTTTTTTTTAACTCCAGGAGGGGGTCCTTAACCCACCCACCCCCAAATCAAAACCAAAAGTGGACTTCTAGTCATTTCCAGTGTCAAGAGGGAGTTTTTGTTGTTTTTGTTCTGGGCCAATTTCCATGCATAGTCTTGGCCAAAGAGCATTCTGAGAGTGAAGATTTTGTCCCCAAACCTGTCAAAACTGCCTACAGTTGCTCTAAGATTACTAATATAGTGCCATAGCTGGAAATTTAAACCTTGCTCTCCCCTGTTAAATGCGTGAAGTTTAGCAGCCATTCTACAAGACAGGAATTGCATAAGTGGCAGCTGGTAATTATCACAGTTTCATACCTTCCAGTATTATCAGAATGTAGTCAAGATGGCAAAAGTTATTAATGAGGAAGAATACACAGGTTAGGAGAAACTGCAGCTGCTAGCTTTTGCCTGACCCTACTTCCCCCAAGGCAAATGAGTGCAAATTGCTTTTGTACTTTGAACTCATTTTGCAGCAACTGAGGTAACCTGAGGACAAAGGCAGAAGTGGAAGGAGAAAGGAAAAACTGTGAAGTATTAAAAGAAGCTGAAAAAGTGGAGTGACAGTTGATTAATTGGGACTGTCTGTGCTAAACTGGGAACGTTCAAGGGTATGCAGTTTGGTGAACTGCACTTGTACAAGTAGCAGTGCTTTTCAAAGAGCTGATTTCAATATTCTAGAGAAACAGCAGAAGAAGAAACAGAAAACATGTGAACTGCCCCTTCACTTGGAAATGTGTGACGTACTTCTCTGTAGAATTACCCAATTCTGTACCTGCCAGACAGAACATGGAACAAGACATAATTTGTGGTTGGAAAGCCATACATTTCTAGGGCTGAGAGGCATTCTTTGTCAAAACATGCTTATTTGAAAAATCTGTGACCAACACAAAGCAAAGCCAAAAACCAACGCATATATTTCTAAAATGTACAAGTTAGTCAGTGACATTGTCCATTAATGTGTCAATTTGATTTATGTCTGGAAAACTAACTATGGATTTTTTTAATGCATACGAATTCCAAATCCAAACAGAACTGGCACTATGTGGCTTTAGAGGGAAGAAAGAGGAGAAACCAACTTGACAAATCTTCCCATCTCTTGTTTTCCATAAATTTCTGGGTCTTGCCTCACAGGAAACAGTGAAGATATCTCCACTGGAGATATATACTTTGTACCAATGCCTCAGAATTGCTTGGAAATAAGAAGGAACGAAGCACAAATTCTACAGGATTCCCACCTTGTTGCTTCTCTAGACATCTTCATGGTTTCATTTTTTTTTTAAAGAAATGTTAATAAACCAGCTTACTTACTTACAGAAATTTAATGATGGACTACACCTGGGGATGTAAAAAAAATATTTGTGCCTTTTCTCTTCTTTGTTGAGAAAGGCTATCTCAGGCCAAGAGGGCTCACTGAAAAATTGTCAATGACTTTAAGATATTTCATCCCTGGTGAGAGTGAGAAAAATATGTGTCTTATAAGCTGCTTTGGGTCCCATAAACGTCCAGGAGTATCATATGGGGAGAAAGGGCGGATATAAATGGAATAAATAAACCAGGTCCATGGGTTTCTTTTGTTTCTGTTGCATATTGTGCAAAACAAGATGCATTTTTTTTGCAAAAAATAAATATCCAAAATGCATGTCTAATCATGCCCAGTGGAGATGAAACTTTTGCAATTATTAATTCTGATATGCAAGAACAGAATAAATGAAGATTTAGATGTCTAAGTAAATGTCTTCACTCTGATGAGCAAGGCAATTCCTATTTTTCAAAAAGGTATCTGCAAATGGCACCATGAAAAAGTTGCTTGAGGGAACAGTTTTAATGATGATATCAAAATGTTTTTAATGTACTCTTAGAAGAATGAAGAAAATTTCCCTTTAGCTGAAAAAAAACCCGCATGAAGATAAAACTGATAAAGAACATGTTGGTGGGGAGAACAGTTTGTCACTTTCAAGGCACCAGCTATAATGTATTTTGTTTTTATCAGGAAAATATGATTCTTTATCCATTTTATTTTTATCACAGTACCTGCCTGCCTGCCTGCCTGCCTGCCTGCCTGCCTGCCTGCCTTCCTGCCTTCCTGCCTTCCTTCCTTTCTCTCTCTCTCTTTCTTTTCACCTGTGTTACATTTAGCAAACGAATCTTCAGTCCATCTACCAATGTTTTTGATGCATGCTTTCTGTTTCACAAATAATGCTGTACCTAGTTTTCTGAGGACATTCTGTGAATACAGCTATTCATGTGCACGTACACAGGCCTAGAATTTTGCAGAGTACACAGACACAGAGCAGATTTACTCATGCTGCAATTCCTTGGAAGGAAGGCCCATTGAAATCAAGAGCAACATACTTCTCGTAGACCTCACTATCACCAAAATGCACTTTTCTTAAAGCCAATCTTTCTGAAGGGTTTATATTCAGGAATGCAAATTTATGGACTTGTATATTGCCTTTGAATTATGCTTTCAAAGGAGGCTTATAATTGTTTCCCTGTTCATATTGTTTAGTTTGAACTAAACATAATATTGGAACAGGAGAGGCCCTTCTCACAGTCCCACCACCATCAGAAGCACAGTTGGTAGGGATGCGAGAGAGAGCCTTCATGGTTCATGCCCCTCTTGATTCTAACACTCCCTTCCCAGGAAGGCTGGAATGCCCCTCCCCTCACTGTCCTTCTGTTGCCAAGTTTTTTATTTCAGCAGGCTTTTAAAATGGAAAGTTTTTAAAGAATGGGATTAGGGTACTCTATTGTTTTACACATAACTGTTTTAATTGCTTGTTATTTTTTAATGGCATTTTATCTTTTTTTAAAGTGTCATTTTAAGTCATTTTAATATCATCAATAGTGTAATTTCATTTTAATGTTCATTTTTTTGTATTTATTTAAGTTTTCTTGATTTTTAAATTGTAAGACATCTTGGGTCCCAATTTTTAGAGAAAGGCAGGATATAAATACATACCATCATCACAACTACCACAAATCCAGGGCCTCGGTATTGATAAGAAAAAATGATCTAGACTGGGAACTTGATCCCACATCAAAAACTATATGAACAATATGAGCTAAGTTGTGAGTGCTATTGTGCCCCCAACCCTATTTTGTTGGATTTTCCCTCTCTCCATGCTCCTGAGTGCACAATACTGGGATGGGGAACTTATGGCCTGCTAGATGGTCCCTCTCTTCTGACTGTGTAACTTATGACTGATGGAAGCTACAGTCCAATAACATCACAAGAGCATCTGATGAAAGTTACAGTGTGACATTCTGCCACAAATTCTATTGATTTGAATGGATCAGGGGAAAAACATTAGAGATGCTACGATCTGGGAAAGAATGAGAAAAAAAATAGCATAGTCTTCTTTTTTGTACAGTACAGGGCTATGTTGTTACCCCAAAATGTAAGTGCCACAAGGGCCACCCTGTGATGCCAAATACCCCCTTGCAAAAGTGAGGGTATTAAGTGGGGGTATGAATTAGCTTGAAAAGAAGGCTTGCAAGAGTGGGGTAATTTAACAGGACTTTTCTACCAATGTTTATGGGCTCACGCAGGAAAAGACCCAGTCAGATTCAAAAGTAAGCTAAAAATGTGTTTTATTGAGGGGAATTAACTCACGCCTGCACATGAGATACAAACAGTCACATATTCACACAAAAGCTAACTGAAGGATAAAGGGAGGGAAAAAATTATGGATAGAAAGCCTGAGGGTTTGGGTTATAATTGCCAGTCCAGAAGAGTAGTAAAAAAGTTGAAATGTGGTTTAGACTTATGTCTAAGGGCAGACCAGATCAGGATTCAGACGTAATGGGGTCCAGCATTTCATATGACTGCATCTGGCTTCTCAAAACCAAGAGTTTATATACTCTATATCTTTCCCTAAAGGGGTGTGAGTTAATTGCTTTCCCAGCCTACTGGACAATGGAAGTTGCAACACAGACAATGGGGTCTGGATGGTGCTAATGGTTTCAATGTCTTGGTTGAGTGGGGTTTCTGAGTCAGGCTTTCATAGGAAATGCAAACAGCAGGGGATCCTTGCCTCTGCACCTGGGCACCTTATTGTTTTCTGAGGTTGGCAGTTGATAGGATTAGCTCAGAGCTATTAAGTCAGGTTTTCTTGACTAATTCTTATGGCCTAGTTGTGTTAGGGTCACCTCTGACCTATTCCCAGCTAATGTCCCTTTCCACAGGGCCTTTCCAGCCATAAGGGTTGTAATTTATATTTTATGCCAATTAATATATTTTGCCAATTAGACCATATCAAATTGTGGAGGTGTATGGCCTGGCAACAATGTATGCAACATTTTATTGTTGTTTAGTTAGACAAAATCAGTTGAACTTCCTTTGTTCTAATTTATTTATTTGGTTTATATCCAATTCTACCCCTTAGGCTGACTGAAGCTTACAGTATTTTGTAAATGTGACTAATCTAAGGCAAAATAATTTAATGGCTTAGGAACAAAAGACACCAAGAGAAATGAAGATGATATATGTCAAAGTAATCTTTTTCTTTTGTGAGCCCAGAAAGAGGTTTGTGGAGTCATATTTCTTGTGACTCCAAGGTTTGTATCTGTTCCTCAAACAAAACTTTTGTCTTCTACTCATTGGAAATTTCTGTCTTTGACAAATTCTGCGTAGATTAACTTTTATTTTCCACATATTGATCATTAAATATATTCCCCATCAATTTTAATTTGCTTATTTTGCTTCAGGTGTTTGAGATAGGTATATATACATACACATAGATATGCACATACACATATATTTATACTTCATAAACATACAGCTTACAATGTTTACAGCTGTGAACCATCATAACTTGTGTAATTCATATAAAGCTCTTGATAGTGTTATATATACAGTTGGCTTCTCTTAGCAATGCAAAATGGATGCAGGGCTTTGATTTTTTTTTCATAAGACAAAAACAAACAAAGAAAATTGTCTATTGATACTGAAAGGTGGTTTCTAACAATAGTGTACATATAATTTATGACTATTGGCTGATAGATTCAAGCCAATTGTGATTACCTCTGATCATATGCAGAACATTTTTTCCTGAAAAACTGAATTATTGCATCTTCTTCTGCCCTTCCTGTTCCCTATTCTTCTGCCTCTCTGTATCAAAAAGGTGATCTACAGAGATGAATGGATGCATACATATTTTGCATGCAGGATCTAGGAATCCCAACTTCAAACTAGCATCTCAAGTTTAAAAGACCAGATTTTTAACTATTGTTAGTCAGGAAATCTAGTGAGTCAAACCATGCATGGTGTAATCTAAGGAATTAATAGCTTATTGAATCAATCATTGCCAAGTGCTGGTCCTGCCACAATGCATCCCTGACCAAAGGACATGCCCAGGCTTCCTTAGATATTTGTAGGCATCAGCACATGGGAACTGATTGTTTCCCTTCACTCACTCACACCCAAACACTGGGAGTCACTGGGAAGATGCTTTGTCATCTCCTGACTACTGTTTCAATGTCCATCCTCCCTACAGGAGATCTCATTCTCCAGAGAAGTACAATGGATTGTAAAATTTCCTCTGTCTTTGATTTTCTGACAAAGGGCCAAGATCTTCTGCAGTACAGATTTCCAGATACCTTGGGAATCATTCTTCTATTCTCAATGACAAATCTGACAATATTGGTTTTTCTGTTCCTTATAGGGTGTTTCATAAGGAGTTATCATTGTCTATAAAATTGAATGTTGTGGCCTAAATACAATTACTAGACCCAGCTAGAAGAAACAGACTGAATCAGTAGAATTTACATTATGAGTTTACTTACCTTGTTCTGTGGATTTAGTCTAGTTGGGACTAGTAATTGGATTTAGGCCTGTATCACACTCCTTTTAGTATCTCCAAATTCTTTTGTAGTAATGTGAAAAAAACCCACAAATTTTCTTGTCCCAAGTGAGAAAGGTTGTCATGACAAACTGAAAGATCCATCAAGAAAATTGTTATCTACTATGAGATTTCTGCAGAAAACATTTTTTAATATAATTATAACAAATAAAATACATAATCAGTAAGACATAATACTATTTATAAGAACAATTGTACAATCTTGTGTATCTTCTTAATCTTTCTGTATCCCATTGCTCTGTCTTGGGTGACCCTTAATTTTTCCACAATTTCGAGTATTCAATTCATGCAGATGTCACCATATACAAAAGAATCCTCCAATCCTTCTTTGAAACATTAGCATCAATCTCTTGTAAAATATTCAACAAGTAGATTTCAGGAGACTTTGAAAAACTGATCTGAAGAATTTCTGAGATAACATTACGTACTCTAAACCAATAGTCTTTGGCTTTCTGACGAGTCCACCATAGATGGTAAAAAGTACTCGTCTTGGTATGACACTTCCAGCATTCTCTTGTGCCTGATTTGTAGATTGGTTTTAGTTTGCAGGGAGTCATATACTATCTATGGAATATTTTGAAATAGTTCTTTTTGAGATTTTGTGCTACAGTAAATTTCTGGGTCATCTTGCAGCTTAATTCCCAATTAAGTTGAATAGAATGTCCTACATTCTTTTTTTTAAAAAAAATATTTTTATTAGATTACATACCAACATTCTAACATACAGACTACACATAACCACTTACAAACATACTACTACAATACATAAAGTATATACAAATAGTACAATTACTACATACTAATTACATGATTATAGACAAAAACACACCCCCTTGAGTGAGAAACAGCCTTATTATATTCTTAGAATATCATGAAATATACTCCCCGTATAAGAAAGGGAGAAACTAATATTCTGAATATTATAGATCTATGTCAACCTCTGATTATATAATAGTTATATAATAACAATATCATTATTCACAATATATTCTTACTGTCTAACACATAACATTAATGGTATTACTTCCTGTCCCTGTTCTGTCAAAGAAAAACCAATTACATCAAAACTTCTCCTTTTTCCCCTCCTTCCACAATATTACCTGGAGGTTACCGTCAATAATGTATAATTACATCTATTAACAATAAATTACATCACTACTACTTATTCTTTGAGGATATACTGTATTTTGAAATAGCATATTCCCCCATAAAACTAGAAATAAGGCTTTAATTAAACTAAATCCGAAAAGGAATCCCCTATTCAGTCCAGATACTCAACGCTGAAGACCATTGGTTGGAATTTTCTTATTTTGAAGAAATACTGTGAACAACTCCCAGGCCTTATAGAACTTACTATCCATCTTGTTCTCCAATATATAAGTCGTTTTGTCCATCTGTGCAATTTCAGTAACTTTTTCTAACCATTCATCAACTGTGGGAATGTAAGTTGATTTCCAGTGTTTAGTATAGACAAGTCTGGCTGCCACAATCAAATGCCAAACTAATCTTTTGGTACAGAAATCCATACTGTTATCTGCATCAAAAATTCCCAATAAAAAATTTTCAGAAATTAATTCAATTTTTGTTTTCAATTTTTTTTTTTTTTGCGTACTGGCTCATATGGCATACCAGAATTTCTTTGCTTTATTACATCCCCACCACATAGAATGTCCGACATTCTGAGACCATTTTATCATCTCGTCCTTAATTGTGTTTTCTTCTCTGTCATTAAGCAGCAGAATCTTATATATTCTAGCCATCAGGTGTGGTGGGTTTTCAAAGAGAAGTTTTATCACCACATTAGTCTCTGATGTAGTTTCAAAACCTTGTAATTTTGAATCTATTTGGAATCTTTCTATCAATTGGTGATAGGGGAACCAATCTAGTTTTTGTCTACTTTTATTGTTGGTGTATTGGTGGAAGATTAAGTCTTCATATCTTAGACATTTAGATGTGTCTTTCCACTTTCTGAAAATGCTTCCTGTGGAGAAAGCCACATTGAGATCTGCCTGAATGTCGCTGTCTTGTATTCATACCAGATTATATAATGGTGTGAGAAATCTGTTTTAGCTTTGTCATACCAAACATTGGTGTGCCATCCCATTCTTAAATCGGCCCCTTTTAGTGTTAATAGTCTATCATTCTGTTGTGTGATTCATTCTGCAATCATGGCATAGATGCAGCTTTGTGGTATGTATGTAGCTCAAGGTCTCCCCCACCTCCTCTAGTTTTTAAGTTAGTGAGGGTTTTCCATTTGACCCATGATTTTCTGCCTTCCCAAATAAATTTGGATAAATTCCTTTGCCATTGGATAAATGTTTTTTGATTCATTATGGTGGATAGATTTATAAATAGGAAATTAAGTTTGGGCAGTACATTCATTTTGACAGATGCTAACCTACCCAAGAAGGAAAGCCACTGTCTTGACCATGATTCTAGTTCTTTCTTTATCTCTTTCCATTTTTTTTCTTATAGTTGTTTTCAAAGAGTTGGTTATTTCACCTTGAAATCCAGATTCCCAGGTATTTTATTTTGTTGACTGTTTTGAATCCAGAAATATTATTAGGAAGTGTCTCTTCCTCTTCTTTTCTTATATTTTTCATTGACATTACAGTTTTTTCTTTATTTTAAATCCTGAGTATTGTCCAAACTCACTTATAGTTTGCATAAGATGTTTGACACTACACAATGGGTTGTCCAAGAAGAAAACTAGGTCATCAGTGAATGCTTTAAGTTTGTACTGATGGTTTTTTATTTGAACCCCTTGATGATGGTATCTTTATGAATAGCATTATTTAAAATTTCCAATATAGTAATTAACAGTAGAGGTGACAGTGGGCAGCCCTGTTGAGTTCCTTTTTTTTATAGATATAAATCTTGTTTTTTCTCCATTCACCACCAGTTGAGTCCTTTGTTTATCATAGATCGCAACGATTCAGTATTCAAACTTTGTCCTGACATTCATTTTCTTTAATACAGTAGTGTAGGGATGGCCCTCCATAAATAGATAGGGAATTATGGGCTAGTGTGTACCTCTAATAAACAGAACTTCCAATTGCTTCGTAAACACAATATGGTGCAGGCATACATTCCTCCATTTGCTGTTCTCTAAACATCCATGGGGGATGTAGATAGTAACCATGGATACTTCTGGAACTTTATGACCTCTAGTGTAGGAATGTGCTTTCGCTTTCTCTTGTGTGAATCTGAACTGTTTAACTGTAGAGTATTTTGGAACCTTGCTCACTGCTTGTTCACTGCTCTACAACTTTACAATAAATCTGCTATGCAAGTTTATTGTCCTTGTGTCCCATGGGGGATTGATTCCACCCTTCCCCGCGGATACTGGAATTCGCAGATAGTACAGAATGCCCTGTCCTGCCACCTACCCCGGGCCCAATCGCAGCGGCGGTGGGCGGGAAACCAGCAGGGCGCGTGGGATCCCATACTCCCCGCTGTTTTCCCACTGCCACCACCATGATCACCCCAGGGCCGGAAGCAGGAGGTGGGAAAACAGCAAGGAGCATGATCCCATGTTCCCCACTGTTTTCTTACCAGCTGCTGCTGCAATCAGGCCTGGGGCTGGTGGCTGGAGGTGGGAAAACAGCCTGCTGCCAGCCCTGGGCCTGATCACGGCAGCAGAGCTGTTTACTCATCTCCAGCCACTGGCCCCAGGTCCTATTGCAGTTGCGGCCAGTGGGAAAACAGCAGGGAGCATGGAATCACACTCTTCGCCACCTCCTGACGCCTGCCCCCAGTGGATCCTGGCCAATTGCAGATAACTGAATCCACGGATGCAGGGGTCCTACTGTACTGTTTTTTTAAAAAGCCAATTAACCATGTGAAAAGCTTTTTCAGCACCAAGAAATATCACTCCAAACTTCTTTTCATTGTGCTTTTTGTAGTGTTCACTTGTATTTAGGACAATTTTTATATTATCTTTTAATGCTCTTTTAGGTAGGAATCCGTTTTGATCTTCATGAATTATCATTGAAATGACTTTTTCAACCTGTCAGCTAGAATTGTGACAAAGATCTACTTCTAGCAAAGAGATAGGACAATAGTTTTTAACATCGGTAGAGTCTTTCCCTTCCTTCGGAATCAAGGTAACATCGCTGTCACTCCAGGTTTCCGGTTTTCCTGTAATCAATATGTCATTCATTCTTTTCTGAAGAGGTATGGGGATTTCTTCCTGGAATATCTTATAGTATCTAGATGAGAAGCTGTCCGGTCCCAGAGCTTTATTCACTTTCAACTTTCTAATCTCTTCTGTGATTTCTGCCATTGATATTGGCCAGTTTTAAATTGTTTTTTGCTGTTCTGGAAGTTTGAGAATGTCAGATTTCTCTAAACAAAAACACATGCTTTGCTCCTCCTGTTGTGAAGGAGGGGTTGCCTTGTAGTAGTAAAAAAAAAGCTTTTTTGATGTTATCTTGATGTGTCAGTTTGATATTATCTTTTTTTATCTCTGAAATAATTTTCTTCTCTCTTCTTTTCCTCACTTTGTAAGATAGCCATTTTCCTGGTTTATTGGCCTGTTCAAAGAAATCCTGTCGTGCTTGCTTAATTTTTTTCTCGACCTCCACCAAGTTTTCTTCATTTAATTGAAGTTGTAAATTTTTAAATTCTTTAATGATGTCAGCATTTGTATGATCTTTTCTTAGTTGTTTCTCCCGACCTACCATGCTATTCAATATCTTCTGTATTTTTTCTTCTCTTTTCCTCCTTAGTTTAGCCATCCATTTAATAAAGTAGCCTCTGAGAACCACTTTTCTGGCATCCCAAATTGTTTTCATCAGTATATCCAGTGTAGAGTTTTCCCAGAAATAATTATTGATAGCTGTCCTAGTCTTTTGAATGTATTCTTCTTTTTGGAAAATAACATCATTTAGTCTCCAGGATTTTTTTCCTTTGTCCTACTGCTCAATTCTGTTTGTATGGGATTGTGATTTGAACATAGTCTTGACATGATATTCATTTTTAGTATTTCATTAAAAGAGCTTTTCATGTCAAAATTATGTGAATCCTGGACATTGATTTGTGATGATCCAAAAAGAATGCGTAGCCTTGTGTATCTCCATTCTAGTATCTCCATATGTCAAACAATTAAAGATCATTTATCATATTAAGAAAACTCTTGGGGAGTTTGCCTTGATTACTTTGCATTTTTCTGTGAGGAGTTCTGTCCATAATGGGGTTAATGACTCACTTCAAGTCACCCAGCAGAATATCATTTTCTTGATTCCTTCCTTGGATATATTTTGTGATCTCAGCATGAAGTTTCATAAATAAATTGCCTTTGGTACCATTTGGAGCATACACACCTACAATCAATAGTTTGGTCTTGATAGTGTTCACCTCTGCTCCAAGGTAGTGGCTTTTGTCATCTTGGAAAATCTCTTCCGCTGGGTAGATTTTGTTAATGTACCGCATGACTCCTCTTTTTTTTCTTCTCAAAAGTTGAGGCAAAACATTTACCCATTTTTGGATTTCTTGCATATTTCAAATCTTGTTGGCAAAGGTGGGTTTTGTGCTGAGAAGTGGATTTTATACACTCTGAGAAAAAAATGTTGATTTTTATACAGAAAATGAACTTATCCTGAGGGGAAAAACAGCTTTTAAAATAATTTTCATAAATCCTTGCTCATACCTTCTAACTGTCCTGGTCTGGCAGGGACAGTCCATATTAATCCTCTCTCATCCCACTTTTCCAGCTCCTTTTAAAATGTCCTGGTTTCTCTCTCTTCCTCCCAGTTTCCCTTTTTATCCTCAGCTTACGTCTGCTGTTACAAACTGAGTTCAAATATGAAAGTGGTTTGCATTCAATTAACTCTTGGGAGGAAGAGGGAAAGAGGGAGAAAATTTTGTACTTCTCAACAGGTTCAGGCAAAAGCAAACTGGTACATCCTCTCCTAACTTGTTTGTTCTTTCTCATTAAAAACTTTCACCATCCTGACCATGCTCTGAGGTTGCTTGGCCACCCATATCCTGGTTTTCATCTGTGAAATGTTGGATGAGATGCTACCTAGTATGCAAAACATTATAGTCTATTTATTCTTGCATGGAAGAGCAAAATAAGCAAATATTTACATTCCTATATTTGATAATCAGACAGTTAAAAGGAAGCTACCTGGCCAGTCCTATGGATGTTTCTGGAAAAGGAAGGTCTAACAAGTGAAATAGGGCTTACTCAAATATGACTTTTTATTTCTATTTTTAATTAATTGGGAGCCTTCCTGAGATCCAGTCCCTGAGCCCATTACGTGAAGGTTTAGAACAGTGGTTCTCAACCTTCCTAATGCTGCGACCCTTTAATACAGTTCTTCATGTTGTGGTGACCCCAAACCATAAAATTATTTTCGTTGCTATTTCATAACTGTAATTTTGCTACTGTTATGAATCGTAATGTAAATATCTGATATGCAGGATGTATTTTCATTGTTACAAATTGAACATAATTAAAGCATAGTGATTAATCACAAAAACAATATATAATTATATATTGTGAAATATTTATTTCAAATTACAAAAAAATGAAATTGTGTTTTTTTTTTACATACCTGTTACTATCACAAGGGGGCAGTATTCACATCAATGGCTTCCTATGGCTGCAGACTCCCACACAATGGCTTCCTATGGCTGCAGACTCCCTGTGCATCACAAAAATCCACCCAAAGGACAGGGAAAACCACTGAAGCAGATTTTTATGAGGCTATGGAAGGCTACAGGTAGAGAGGAAGGGAAGCAAAGTATCCATGGCCACTGCATACTGAAGTATGCGATTGGATCAGATATGCAGCACTTAAAACAGACTGCATGTTCTCTGTGATTTCCAAAAAATCCCCTAATCTATGAAAAGGATTTCTGAATTTCTTAATCTCTCCTCCAAAGTGTGAAAAACTTAACAATGCCTCTCCCCCAGCAAAGGCCGCCTCGCCGGCCAGGAACGAGAGGGGCAGGCAGGGAGGGAAAGAGGAGCCGCGGGTCTCCCCCGGGAAAAAAATCCGAGAACCCCTGCCCGGGCTGTGCTTCTGCTTCACTCTCATTTCCGCTGGGGGGGCAGTGTGGGAAAAGTTTCCAGAGTGTCGACCCTGGCCGGGGGGGAGGCATCCCAGTACCTTTGTCTTTTGCGCTGGGCGCAGCTCGCCCCCCTGGAAAAGCACCGCCTTGCAGCCCCCTGGCCCTTCCGCAGTGCCCCCCTCCGTGGTGAGTGGGGCGGGGGGTGTGGCGAGGAGGGGGCCTGCCCCTCCATGCTGCTGCCCCCCCCAAGCTGGCCCATCAGATGGGAGGTTCTCCCGGTAGTGGAGAAGGGGAGCAATTTCAGTCCCTTCTGAACAGGGGGCAGGAGGATGCAAGCGCGTGGCTCATGCTTGCGCACCATCACCAAGGAGGGAATGGAGCCTAAGACCATCGGAAATACGTATTTTCCTATGGTCTTAGGTGATCCCTGTGAAAGGGTCGTTCGCCCCCCAAAGGGGTCACGACCCACAGGTTGAGAACTGCTGGTTTAGAACCTCTCCTCAAAAGTCATAAACAAGTTCTTTTCTGTTTCCAGGAATTCAGCATAAGAAAGAGAATTGGCTTTGAGAAACCAGCTTGAATGCATTATGCAGTTTGAATTATGATTATTCTTATTCTTGACTCTTTTCCATTACAAAGGTCATTAACAGGATCAGACAGCTGAATGTTTGAAGAGAGCTGAAAGTTAATAACTGAAATGTTTTTAATCATTTCAGTCATCATATAGCCCTTTTTTTTTGGTCAATAAAAATAATTTCCTTCCCATATGGACATCCAGATTGTGTGCCTAGACAAAGTGCAATATTGACAGCTTTCTCCATTGTAGTTATTGCATCATGACAGTCACACTGCTTGAAGGAAAAATGAGAGAGAAATTGGAAGACTCTGTGTGTGTGTGTGTGTGAGAGAGAGAGAGAGAGAGAGAGAGGAAGTTATTTTAACTCAGCTGCAGAATTTCCACATCAAACTCACAATAATAGCTGCTACCAGACTTACCATAGGAGAGAGATTTCAGCATCTTGTGAGCTTAATGAAGTATTTCAGTGTGTTTTTTTCTTCCCAAGAAGTTTATAAAAATGAAAGCTAGGTTTTACTAAATGACAAATGGATTTCCCCCATACTGTCCTGCCCTTAGGCATTCTCATCTATATAACACAGTATTTCCTTTGAAATTCATATGTCTATGTATTCTGCAAAATGCTTGAAGAGTGATGGAGAATCCCTCATGGATGAGAAAATTTACAGAAGGGGTTGTTTCCTTCTTTTTCTTTCTCTTTCAATTTTCACTGGCAGTAACTTTACATCAAGAACTGTTTTGATCAACCCTGAAATATAGATAAATGTTAGGAGGTGTTTATAAATACATCACTCAAATAAATTTTGCCTTGACCATTACTTGGTAAGAAGTCTGATGTGAGAAGTGTGTGTGTTTACAGCTCTCTGATCCTGTTAGAAGAGGAACTGTGTCAGCAGAGAAATGGCAATGAAAGTTGATACTGTTCCATGTGCAGGGCCAGCCCTATCATTTGACAGAGCATAGAAATTATGTTGAGTGGCAGATGGCAGGGGTGGCAGCAGCAGACTTTTGGACAGTCCTATAGATCTCCCCAGCTGTTCTCCTTTGTTGGAGGATAGAGCTATTTGTAGGAGTGAAATTGTAAAAAAAAAAAAAAAGCCCTGAAACGGGATAAAAAAATCATAGGAAAAATTGCAGAAAAAATGGTAACCCTGCCCAGAGGGGATATTTTTAAAAACACTTTTTTATTCCTGCATGTGAGAATGAATTAAGTGAAGACTTACATCCCAATATACCCAAAGTGTGCCCTGAAACCCTTAAAATAACTTGCTGCCCTGAGTAATTGTATATTGTCACATTACTGGTGCTAGAGTGGAATTCAACTATCAGTTCCATTGACTTCTAAATGGTGGGATGAGTTTGACAGTCATCTTGTCCTTTCCTGGACAACAACATTTCACATTTGAGATGTGCAACTAATTTCACATTTTTATTGCATTTTTTTCTAACCTGCATGTTCTGAACCAACCATAGAAATGGACATGTTTTGAGTTTGGGAGTCTATAGATTTCTGAGTTCTGTTAGAGACAAAAAACACATGTGTTTAACAACATGCAAATGCTGGAATTTTATGCAAAAACTTCATAAACATCTAAAGGTTGCACAAACACAATTCATTCAGAGGTGAGAATCATACTGCCCCTGAGATGTTTCTAAGCTACATCTCCAGCATTGTTCCTCACCATGTTGTTGTTGTTGATAATGATGATGATGATGATGATATATGCCTTCAAATCATTTCCAAATTATGGCAGCCCTAAGACAAACCTCTCATAGGGTTTTCTTCGCAAGATTACCTTTGCTCTTCTCTGGGGTTGAAAGAGTATGACTTTCTCAAGGTCATCCTGTGGATTTCCATGGCTGAGAGGGGATTTGAACTTTGGTCCTCCAGAGTCCTAGTCCAACATGCAAACCATTGTACTATGATGGCTCCCTTTCCTTGTCATTACTATACTTCATAGGTCTTAGGATAGTTGTAATCCATGAAAATCTAGAAAATCTAGAGCAGAGTTTCTCAGCTAGGTTTCCTCCAGAGGCTGCCAGAGGATTCCACAAGAGACTATCAGAGAGAGAGAGAGAGAGAGAGAGAGAGAGAGAAAGAGAGTTGCTTACAATATCTATTCTATCTACAGTGTGTTGTGTTTGTGCATGTGTACACACACACACACACACACAGAGTAGATATTGTAAGTTTTATGCAGAATTTCCCTGAGACCTGAACATTATTTCAAGGGTTCCTTTTGGGTAAAAAGGCTGAGAAAAGGGGGTCAGGATTACCCCTAATGCTTAATTCAGTGGGGCATGCACCATTTAATCATTTTTCTGTTTGGATACATTAGTTTTCTAGTTAAAAAAGACACCTGCATAGAATGATCTTGGAAATGAGAACAGAAAGAAATCTGTAAAATGGGCTTCAAACATCAGTCCATCCTGATTTCATACATCTATACCTTAAATCTCTATCCAGACTCACCCACGATTCCCCTCTGTTTTTAAAATGAGGGGGGTTGAATATTGGCAGGCAGATTATTAATCAATTCTACCTGCAAGTACATTTTTACATAGCAATGAAAACACAAAATAAGTTGCATTAAAATAACAACAATCAAGTAAAGTAAAGGAGGTAACAATGTGACTACCATGAAAGCAATGGTAAAATAATAAATGAAATTTACAAACTATAGTAAATTAAAAAAGAGAATAAACACAATATGTCATGTAAATGAAAACAGATGTAAGAACCTATTAAGTGAATGCAAAAGTACCTATAACTTCTCCTAACACATCTCGTACGTGGCTGTACCCCCCCACTTTAATATGGTTTAATTGGCGATATATGATTTAATTGGCAAGATATATTAATTGGCATTGATATAAAATATGCCCTGACGTGACTGTATGGCCAAGCTGGACGAGAGGAAGATGCTGGCTGAACACATGCACTGCAAAGTAGATCAGAGATCCCCTCTAGACGTAGCCAGGTAATAGTCAGGAAATTACCAGGTAACTCTGGAGGTAATAGAGTTTAGGTATCTGTAATAACTCTACTCTTACACAGTAGCGATCGGAAAATTCTCACCAAACCGCTGGTTGTTGCAAGTCTTCCTTCCACTAACCTGTGAATCTCCATTGTCCTCATACCCTTCCAACTATTACAGAGCTACATTACAGAGTTGTCGCAACATCCATTAATTCTTTGTCACCAAATGCTGAGATCATTAGCTCATTCTGGACCTCATTGTCCACAGGGTGAACTCCACTGTTTAGTCATCTGGATAGCTATTCACACCCAGACTCTCCAGAGGGAAATTGGGTATAAAAACTCTGGTTTTGAGCAGCAGGCTCACAGTACTTCACTTGTTAGTAGCTGAAAGAGTACTGTTCTTAGGTGAGAATCTAAGCCAAATCACTGCTTCTACACTGTTCTCTGGATTAGTAATTGTGACCCTCATCACCTTTGAAACTCCATTATGAACAACTTTCCTCCCTTTCTCCTTCAGCTAACCTTGTGTGATTATGTGAGTCCTTGTGTCTTACATGCGATTGCTAATTCCTAAATAAAACACATTTTAGTTTACCTTTTGAATTTCTGGCTGGTTCTTCTCTTGCTAGATTGCCTCCCTCTTGCAGGCTTCCTAATTTTGAGCTAATAATTTCCCACCTTTAAGCCAAGGTACTGGCACAGTGGGTGGATCCCTAAGTAACCTACATTTTGGGGTAACACATCTACCTAAATTATTTTAAAAGCTTTAACTATGGAAATATGTTAAAAGACACAAACACACGGCAGTCTTGGTAGTCCAATTTTGTTTGACTGTTTCAGAGAGGTTTAGCCCCCACCAGTCTCAGAGAAGGGTTTGTCTGCCCCCCATTCCAAGGTTCATGGTCTTCGCATACTATTTTTACATTGTGGGTTAGTATCAGGATTAAGATAGAAAATGAACCAGTAGCCAGTTGGTGCCCTAGATACTTAATACATTTCACCAACAGGCACAATAATAATTACCCCGTTTTTTTCTGGGCTGTTTTCAGATTGCATTAGTTCATGGTGTTAACAAATAAGGTGGAAGACTGCTATAGCTTGTATTCATCTTGCAAAACTGTTGCTAAGATTTCAGAATAAAAGCAATACCTACACTCATGGGCAATATTAAGTTAAGCCTTAATGTCTTAATCGGTCTTTAGGGACTGCCACTTTAGCTTATTTGCTCACTAAGTGCAGTTAATGCACTGAATCCAAAAAGGTCTACTTATTAGATGATTCCACACCATTAACAAGAACCATTCATACAGGGGGATGGGAAAGAGCTGCCAGTTTCTCTTTGGAAGAAGGCAATTTGACTATGTGGGAAGTATACACTAAACCAAAGTAAAGTGCATCCTACAGTTTTTACAGCATAAATATATAGCTAACCCATGTAATTATGTTGTAACTATTTCTTTTAAACCCTGCTTAGAACTCTGACATGGAAATGGTTTTTCAAAGTAAGTATTTTCTACTGTGTTTTTTCATTTGAAAGGCAACAGAACCCGGGTGAATTAAATTTACACTATTTTGTAAACACAGTACAATCTCCCATTTGTTGTTGTTGTTGTCATTTTTCACCCTTCCTTTGCTCTTTTCTTCCTCTGAAATTAACTGCCCAATGGCAAAATATCTCCCCTTCTTTAATAAGAGTTTAAACAGCAATTTAAAAAATTACATCATCAACTGCAGTTTTAGCATCTAATTTCTGATTCATTCTTCTTTTTTTCATCTCATACTGTCTTTTCCTTTTCTTGTTAAACTTGAAAGCAGCAGATAAGAGTATATCTGTTGTTTTTTCCATGTACAGAATTTGTGAAGTTAGATAAAATCTCATTGAAAACAAATGGACAATTTTGTCATATGTCTATAGTATAAACACACTTATTTTCAAGTTATAAACCTTTAACTTATATTAAATAGCTCAGGCAAATAGAAGACTGATGTATAAACAAATGAAGATAAGTGCCTACTGGGAGCATTTGGAGGACTTTATCAGATACCCAGACTAATTCATAATTTTTTTTGTTCAACTACACATTCTAAAAGGGGAAAAAAACATTCTATAGATAAATCTAAATGTTTGGACTTGTTGCACCAAATTTTTGTTTAACAGTTGTCCAACCATGGGAAATTACCTTATATCAACTCTGAGAGCCTTTCTGCACTACACTGTTAGTGTCCTATTATTCCACTTTCAATATTCTGTGGAATTCTGGAGTTTGTAGTTTCCTGAGGCCAAAGAGCTCTCTGGCTGAGAATTCTAAAGGCCTCTCTCTAAACTGCAAAACCCAGGATTCCATAAGATTCTGAAAGTGGAATAATAGGACCCTAACAGTATAGTGCAGAAAGGCCCTGATTATGGTCCGTCCAGGTCAATATCGCCTATATTCCAAGACTTTGGCTGGCCATTAGTTTCTGCCAAGGCATCCAGAGAGTAATACTTCATTTAGAAAAGTATTTTTGTGCCCGAGGTTAGTGGTTTTATTCTTGCTCTCTGACTAGTTAGTTAGTAAAACATTAAAGCAGGAGAAGTTCCAGGATCAAGCTGAACCTATCATGTCACTTTTTAAACATTGATCCAAAACTCTATAAATTCTTCTTCCTCCTTTTTGTCTTAAGGTCATGATTTCAGAATCAAGTCAGACCCTTTCTACCTTCCACACTGCTTTTTCTAACATGATCCTAGCAGATTAAGAGACCCTGGGATCTCAGAAACTCCAACGTTTTATGAGTTTTCATTAGCTTAATAAAAGGCATTACCATGAATTTCCATTTGTTTCTTCCTTCGTTCTTATAGATGATATTATTTTGTTGCCGTTGTTAAACTGTCTACAGAACCTTGCAGATAAAAAGAGTTTCCTAAATCTAAAGTCATAAGACAAAATCTCAGCTTTCACTTCAAATCACTCTTTAAGGGAAAAAAAAGTCTTCATGCTTATAAGAATGAATATTTCACATTTTTAAATTCTTGAAAATAGTGATTTCTTAACATGCAACTAGTACAGTTATTTTACAATGGAAAGAGAAAAAACATTTGAATTCTGTACATGGAGTAAATATCTGAAATGTTTTAACATATCTAGGGAGGATATGGACATGATGAAAACTTCCTTTCGCCTACTCCCTCAGCCATTACTGAATTTGTTGCTACTATTTTATATACAAGAAAAATGACACAGTTGTTCCACACTGTGGGAAGTTGTTATTTGCCACTGGATGAGAAAATAATTATAAGCTGTATATTAAGTAAAATAGGTGCAATTTGATACCTATTTTAGTTGCACACTTAAAACACAAAAAGATTGAGAGAGATGAACAATTCTTACCTGTTGGAAGCAGAGTTCATTATATTGCCTTGTCTCTTCTCACTATTCTGTTTTCTTCCTGTTCCTAAAGTTCAAATTAAAAACAGAAGATTTTTTTTTTTATGGAGAGAAAGAGAATTGTTCTTTAACAGAATTTCATTCACTGTAGACATTATGTTAAATGCAATATTCATGGAAGTGTGAAATCTAATTAAATCTAGTTGCTTGCCTAGTGGAGCAGTATTACAACAAGAGGGCTTTTGTGATCTCAAAATTGTGATGGGAAGCCGTTTAATTACAAAGGTCTGCATTTTGATACCTACTTTTAGTTTTGTTGTGTTTACATGACTAAGGAAAAAATGAAGAGGAAAAGATCAGATATTCAGAGAAGAAAGAAATCCCGTAGCAGACAAATGTTTCACCCCCCATCAATTTACTGACACTGGCAATTATAAAGAACAGGTGAAGCAGAAAGTATTCTTTTGAGAGGATAATATTGCATACTACACAATGCACTTTTTAAAGAGGAATCCCATAAACAAGTGTGGGAGTGAATCAAATAAGGTGAACATGGGGGGTGGAATTCAAGAGGTTCATCGGTATGGTAGTATTAGATACATGCTTATTTCTTACCTCTCTTAAAATACAAAGGCTGAGCTAGTATTCAAGGTTCAAATGAAGATTTGTCTTCCAAATTGTATATGCCAACCTTGATTTGTGATCTCGGTCTTAAACATCAGTCATTGTCAGGGATGGCCACTATATCTTCTGGGAGTTCTTTTTCAGCTTTATGGTCCCATCTCTCACAACTGCTGCCAGTTACACAGGATCTGTCCTGATGCTATCAGGAATAGAATTGACAAACTGGATGGATCTGGTTAGAGCTGTGGGAGAAGTAGACATAAAACTCCAGCATGGACTCACCAACCCCATAGCAATGGATCCACTAACTGCCTCTGCCCATCTTCATCCTTGTTGTCTTTAAGTCTAGTTCACTCATTGTTCTCGTGATATGATATAATGCCAGAAGAACTGATGGCTTCCAGAAGGCATTTTGTATATTGCCTAATCCTTGCACTGCAAAACTGCTGTGAAGGTGCTTTGAGCTGGCATGGAAATTCTGCAATAAAGAACTCCTGCTGTTGTAAAAAGCTGTACTGCACACTACTTCAAGGCGGGTGTCAATTCACAAGAAACACTTTTCTATGATTCAGTTATACCACTGTGGTTCCATTTCAGCTGCCATGGCAATAGCCCATGGAATCCTGGGAAGTCAAGTTTAGGGAGGGGTTCTTGGAATTCTCAATCAGAGATATTTCTAGTGTCTCACCAAGCTACAAACCCCAGGATTCCAAAGATGCAGCCACGGCAACTGAAGCAGAATCATAGTATTACAATTTTGTAATGTGAAAGGGAGTTTTGTGTCTTTCTCAATCACATTCAAAGTGGGTGCAGGAAAGATGGATGTAAGAAACTCTACTTGAGGATGAAACACAGAATTGTCTCCTTGATCAAGATAGATTGCCACAATCAAGATTTTCATAAAAACAAAGTAGTGTATACATGGCACAAGAGTAGGAATGAGTTTTGGATCTTTTGCCCCTTCTAGAGATTTTGATTGTTCTAACAACAGCTTCTTTCTCAAATTTATCAAGAAGTATAAATAGGTGTTCTGGTAGAAAACATTGCAATATTAATTTTGGTGCTTGGAAGTCAATATTGAATCATATGAGACTTTCTGTTAAAAAATGAATTCATTCATATTCAAGCATGAAAAACACACAGATACATGTCTACTTGACCTATAGCTTGAGGGGAAGATATTACCACTTGATTCTAAAGAATGTATAAATGGGAGCAAAACGTAGTAGCCAGAAGTGAATATCATGATATGTTTCCTCTGGAGATTAAGGGAAGTGTACCATACATTTGAAAGCTTCCTTTGAGAAAGGTGTCTTCAAGCCATTTAGTTTATTTTTAAAAAAGTGGGCAAGGAGTCGGAGATAAGGTTTGGGAAAAACATTTGAGAACTTCCAGTGCCACTTATTTCTGAGTCAGTAAAGTCCAGGAAGCAGTTTGTTCCCACCATGAGGCTTATAGCCACAGAAAATGGCATGGTGGCCCAGGCACTAAAAATCATCCCTCTGGCCTTGAGTTGCCAGTTGTCACGATGAAGTTTCAGAGAACTGCTATGCTTCCATTGGTCTCCATGTGGGCAGAGAAATCTTAGCATGAATCGTTTTTGTTTGAGAGGGGGCTATAAAATCTGGGTGTCTACATAACATCAATTCCTAGTTTGTACCAGGGTCACTGTTTCTGTGCAAAATTGTTTGAAAGAATGTTATCACTTATGCAAAATTGATGAACCAGAAAGCTCCAACTAAGGGAGATGGTACACTTTGACCCATCATGCCATTTGCAAACAAAACCAAACAAAACAGGAAGTGGAGGTCCAGTGACATAACTCATGAGCCTGCTTGTTGCATGAGCCTTAACAGTGATGATGTAGGGCCTGAGAAAAAAATTCCCTGTGGATTGATAGAGAGCCATCTACTTCTAGCATCAGTGAAGGGTCTGGTGAGTCTCTCTGGCTGGAACCCCACCTATAGTAGACTCACTGAATCAACTATTGAATGATGAGTCAATACATAAGTTGTTGTTCTTGTTTTTGTGCACCTTCAAGTAATTTCTAATTTATGGCAACCCTAAGATGGGGTTTTCTGGAGATGAGAGTGATTAGCCCAGGGTCACCCAGTGTGTTTCCATGGCCAAGCAGGAAATTTAACCCTGGTCTCCAGGGTCATAATCCAATGCTCAAACCACTAAACAGTTCATTCAATGGATCTACTCTAGTTGAGACCAGCCATAAGATACACATGGGCAGTAGGTATGTCCAGGTGAAAGGTGAACCATAATAAGGATGGCGGCAGGCACCACAACTACTGAAAACATTTTACTACCATTCAGTTACCAAAAAAATCTTTTCCTGCCTCTGACTGTAGCTTGCTGTACTATCTAATTGGCTGGATTTTACCCGGATTATGCACTTACTTGCCCATTTGTCAATTCACACCCAACTCTAGTATCAGCTGGACCAGAAATAGTGTTGCCTCATAAATCTTCCTGCCATCCTTCTTTGATATCACAAGAGCTTGCTCCCCGGTCTCATGTTTATACCTTGAAAGCTCAGGTCCCTATCACACTACAGTGTTGTAGTGCTATTTTTGTACTTTGACTGCTCTGGCTGCACCCTGTAGAATTCCGGGGCTTGTAGTCTGGTGAGGCACTGGTGCTCTCTGGCTGGGAATTCTAAGTGCCTCTTCCTAAACTCCAGATCCGATGATTTCATGTGATATTGCCATGGTAGTTAAAGTAGCATAATAGCGCTATAATAGTATAGTATGATAAGGTCCTCAGGCAATAAGCTGACCTTGTAGAGAATGGATAAACTGGCCATTGATCTCAGAGGGGTGTAGTTGCCCTACTTGCACACATATTTATTTTCTTGCATGCATATTTATTTATTTGGAAGGAGGAGCCTGTTTAATGATGTATTTATAAGCACCACACCTCAACTACCAGCATCTTCCTTATATTCAGAAAATTCTAGCTCATAATTTCTGAACGTAAGCACTGAGGCAAGCTGACATCTCCAATGCATTTGGCACATCTGTGTATATGTAACTGATCATGAACTGATGTTTACCCTCTCCAGTCCTTGAGGAGATAACTGACTTACGCAGTATGAAAGTCTCTTTAATAGCACTATAACTACCATATTCTCCAACATTTCATGGATGAAAAATGAGACACATGTGGCCAAGCAACATCAGAGCACAATTAGGATGGTAAATGTATTAATGAGGATAAACATACAAGCTGGGAGAGAATGCAACAGTTTTCTTTTGCCTGAACCTAGTAGATAGGGCAAGATTCTGCTCCTCCTCTCCTCTTTCCTGTGCTGAGTTAATTGAGTGCAAACTATTTTTGCACTTTGAATTGAGTTTGCAGTGAAGGAAGTAAGCTGAGGACAAAATGGGAAAGTGGAAGGAGGAGAGAGAAACTGGGACATTTTAAAAGTAGCTGAAAAAGTGGGGTGACGGAGCTTAAAAAAACAACTATATCTCTATTCTATAGAGCCTGGGATTTGTAGGTAGTGGAGATATATAGAATTCTTTCCAGAGAGATGTAACGGTACCAAAGAACAAATCTAAGCACTCTGTAGGATGGAACCATGGAAGTTAAAATGGTATCAAAATGCTGTGTAGTGTCAAAGAGACTTGAATGTTAGACCTTTCAGAGGCATTTCTGTAAAGCAACTCTAACACCATTTCCAGAATTCCCAGCTTATGAAAAGTCACCTGGACACTTCCCTCACAAGCTTTATTAGCTTTGCCATTAAAAAGAAATCAGGAAGTCTCTGACTTCTGTTTAATCTCATATTGGACCTTTTATTGTGATCTTACAGTTGTTGTTGCTGTACAGTTGTTGCTGCTGTACAGATGGACAAGTAATACAAAGAATACAGTTTATAAGTGAAGCATGAATATATGCATATGCATGTATATATACATAATCTATCTCACCTATCAGAGGTTCAGGGCCTTCTTAACTTTATCTTACTCATGCTTCATGCTCAGACTATTACAAATCAAGAATCAGAGAAATATACATAGTTGACTGAGCAAGCCAGACTAGTGTGAATCTTACAGGGTGGAATCCCAACAGCATTGATTACCTGGAGTTTTATAAACAGCCAAAATGACAAAACAGTAATAATCCAATCCAGTCCAAAAAATCCAGTTTCCTTGAATGTGTGTGTGAGAGAGAGTATGTGCCTTCAAATTGTCTGATGAATTATGGCAGCTGCCTGAATTTCTTAGGCAAGGAATGCTCAGAGGCGGTTTTTCTAGTTCCTTCTTCTGAAATACAGCCTATAGCACTTGGTATTCATTGGCCGTCTCCCATCCAAGTACTAACCAGGGATGACCCTGCTGAGCAGCCAAGATCAGCTAGGATTTGGTTCTTGCTCACTAGGAGAGTAGTCTTTGTGTTTTTTGCTTGGTTGCTTGTTTCTTGCTTGCCTGTTGTATGAGAACTGAACTTACGTTTATATAAATGGAGCTGTCCTGGTATATATCTCTTGATCAGCAATAAAAGTTTGTTAGCCATCACACCCGTTTATGAAAGGAATGACACATTTAAAATCATCATTTTAAAATTATCTCTTCACTTGCACTTCTTGATTATTGCCTTGTTTTAAAGTGTTCATGTTAATTTTCCAACTAAACTTTAAAAACAAAGTATTAAAGAAGCTGGCTTTTAATTCCCCTATGCATTACTGACCTAAGAAAAAGTAAAAGCGTGAAGGTGCGGATGGTAGGGAGAAATATCTGGGACTGTTGAAAACTCCTCTGTTCATTGCCCTCATTAAACTGAGTTTTTTCCCCCTCATAAAATGGCCCAGACAAAGAGGAGTATCTGCCTTCTGTTTAGGCAAAATTGAGTAACAACAGAATCTTAGGAGGTGCTGAGTTTCTCTCTATAGAAATCTTAGTTGTTGTTGTTGTGTGCCCTTAAGTCACTTCCAACTTATGGCAGCTGTAAGGCTACCCTGGCCATTTCTGCATTAGACTGTTATAGCACTATCATTCCACTTTCAACATCCTATGGAATCCTGGGGTTTGCAGTTCAGGGAGGGACCGGCTGGCCCCTCCCTGAACTGCAAACCCCAGGATTCCATAGGATGTTGAAAGTGGAATGATAGCGCTATAACAGCCTAGTGCAGAAATGGCCCCTGTCTGGGGGATGAGAGTATGTAATGTGTCCAAGGTTATTCTGTGGATTTTGATGGCCAAGTGGGAATCATACCTTGGTCTCTAAGGTCATAGTCCAGTGCTCAAACCACTACTCCATGCTGGCTCTCTGAAATGTAGTTGGTAGTTTTATCTATTGGAATAATTGTACCATTAAGGTAGCCCCTCCCAGAGGTTTGGTTGGCTTAAAGAGTGGGATAAAATGTTGTTGTTTTTGTGTCATTAGAACTACTTTGAGTTTGTAAAGTACTGTTAATACTTTTTAAAACTGTGACGTAATGAGATTACTCTTAGTCCAATTTAATGAAGTGTTTTTCCAAGCCTGAGATGGTTAAAAGATATGTGTGTGTACCTTAGTACCTAGAGTTATACTTGTTCACTAAGTTAGAATTATATATTATTAAATAGATCAAGATGCCAGTGATGCTCCAGAAAACTTTTTTCCAATCATTAATTAGAATAAGTGTTCCATAATATTGGTTAAGCAAGTAAATTGGAGTTATTAATAACTAATTTTTCACTTAGCACACCCCAAGAATGCAATTTATTAAAATATCAGAAGATAAAAGCAGTTAAATAATATTTTAAAGCCTAAGAAAAAAAATATTCACACTCATATACCTGTCTTGCTCATAGCTTTTATTTTGAAACAACTATTTCTTGAGGTTTGGTGCTACCAACCAACCTTGGTTGCTCTTTATCAGGTGGGAATGACAGCTAATAACACCCAGGCTGCCAGCTCATGCCCAGAACTACAGTGGTAGTACACATGTTTTGTAAGAAAAGTTTCAGGGCTCAGTCCCTGGCATCACTGGCTGATTTATTTTTTTAAATTCCAAGATCACCCAACTCATCCAGCTGACACTTTGGGATGTATATAATATGCAGGTGCTGAACTGGAGCCCTTTCATAGATTTGATATAATTCATTAGGAATAAGTCAAAGATAGAATAAATGGCTCCCACAGTGAAGATCACAGGTTCCGTTTGTGTCACCTCTAGTTGCATAAACTACCATGGAGAGCTGCTGAGAAAGTATAGGAATATTCCTTCTCCTCCTGGATCAAGTGACTGAAATGGTCTTCTTAATCCCCTGCCCTTAAACTTGATGGAAAGTTTCATTTCATTTCATGTGAGGCCTAATTGATATCCAGTATATTATCTCATCATCCATTTTGAATTCCAGTCTTTTAGCTTAACTCAGGAGTGATGAAAGTGGGGCCACCTCGGGACTTCCTTTTGTGGTCCTTCAGTTCTCCAAGAGTCCCCCAAAGCCCCCTCATTTTTTAAAACAATGTGATTTGGGGGTATGTGTGTGAAAATATCCAAAATTTGCACACAACCCTTCCAAACTTGCAGAAACTTATGAAAACATTCCCTGTGAAATTCGTCCATATCTTTTTGATCCTTTGTATCCCAGCAAAAATGCTGATAGGAAGTGATGTGAAGTGATTTTTGGTTGCCAGTTAGTTTTTGTTTGCTCTTGTGGAGGGGTGCAACCCATTTGTGGGCAGGGGTAATTGGACCCAGACTCAATCACAGTTGCTTATCCTGGTCTAGAGTTACCTCAGTGTTCTCAAGGATACCCAAATATTTCTCTAAATTTGATGGAAGGTAAACTATTATGCTTTACTTTAAATCATATCTGTAAACCATATCCTACTCCAGCCCCACCCCCAATTTTCTGCCTGAATTTGAATTTTGATTAATATTATTGCGAGGACAAAAGGGAAAAAAATAATACAAAAATAGAATTGGCAGACAATATTTAGTTCTACATTCTGACTGGGCACTGAGTACTCACTAGGGTAGAGAGCATTTGTGATGTCACTCCTGTAATTCTAGGTAATCTTAACTTGAAAGTAGTCTTCACAGGCTAGGATGAGGTACTGTACTGTGGGTTAACAAGGAAGCACGGGCTAAGAGACATAATGTCAACATGCCTAGAACTGTACTCTCAAAAGAAGTGGTCTGTGGAGTGCTGCTGGCTGGTGAAGTCTGCCAGTTTGTGGTATATTTCCAAGCCAATGGAGAATTAAAAAAATTCACAGTGGTGGTCCCTGGCACATTGGGGGGGGGAATTGCTGGTTTGCCGCATCAGACAACACTGACTTAGAGAATACTTTGTCTATTCTGTATCCCTCTGTTGAGAATATTCTTGTGCAGTCATAAAGCTATGGTGGGCTTAGAATATGTGTGAGCACTCCATCCTCCTCTGTATGCCAAGGTACCACGTAAGAACTTTGCACAATTTATGCACAGTTGGGAGCTGTGCTTGATCAGGGTTTCTAGTCCAAAAACTGACAGATCCCTCACTGCTGAGATAACTGAAGTCATGTGCATGTTTGGAAATGTGTATGTTCACACATATCCCAGCCTCCATTCAGCCCTACAATGTTTCGTTGTCTATTTCTCATGTAACTTGTGCGTCCTTGCAACTCAGCTAAACTAAAATGACACTTTATAAGACTCTCCAGTTTCCTGCTGGCTGCACTCCCTCCACTTTGGAATGATACAGTAGTGATTTCTGCACTAGACTGGATAGTGCTATTATTGCACTTTCACATCCTATGGACTGGGTTTGCAGTTTAGGGAGGGGCCTCAAAGACCTCTGCTTCCTCCTCTCCTCAAAGGCCTTCTCCCTCAACTGCAAACCCCAGGATTCCATAGGATGTTGAAAGTGGAATAATAGCACTATAATAGACTAGTGCGGAAATGGCCAGTGTGGCAGTAATGCTTCCAGTGCCTCCCAGGAAATTTAACACATGGCAAGATTCAAGCCCATGAATGGGTTGGCACTTCTGTGAGTGGCCTGGGCATTTTGATTAGATTAGATTAGATTAGATTAGATTAGATTAGATTAGATTGTATAAAAATCAGAAACTGTGCTATCTCATAAGGTAAGTAGTAATCTTCTTGCCCCAAATACTAAAGAAATGTCTTTTCCACATGCTCTTTTGCTTGAGTTCTTTTTCAACATTGTGCCCCTCCACACACACTCACTACTCAAAAAGGAATTTTCAAGATTTTCATCTTAGCCTTATTAAGATTTCCTAAAAATCTGAAAATGACACCACAACATTATCTCTCAGGTATGTTTCTGCAGCCCCCGAGGAAGCTAATTTCCTCTCTTGTCAGAAAGGGTACAGCACAGTTTTGTTTCTTATTTGATAGTTTCCCCAGCAAGGATATATTCATAGCATGCAGCATTCTTTATTGTTCAACACTAGTAACTACGCCTTTAAAAATATCACTGGTGAACAATCTGCTACAAATGCAGTTGGAGGGAAACAAATCTCTTTGTGGTTCACTTAAGAGGAGGCACTTCCTAAGGAGAAATTAACACAATTATCTCTTGGTCCATTGAAAATTAATGTTGTTTTAATTGGGACTTTAAGTATTTCAGTGTTGTGATAAATAATTCATGATGCAAAGGACGTATTCTCTAAAGCTGTATGAATTATTTCTAGTCTGAAATCAGCAATGCATTTAGGAGATAGTTTTCAGAAATACGTAGACTAATTTTCATGAGACTTCCCCTTTTGTTCCTCTCAGGCAATAGGTCCTGAGAGGATATTTTTCCAGGTATTTTAATTATCCTCTTTATCACTGGGTAATTAACCTTCAGAAATGTTTAGTGCTTAATAATAGACCATTACTATCCAAATGCATCTCCTAGTCATTAATTTACTAATCTAATACAACCATTTTCTTAATTTTGTTGACTATAAGTTTCAGTTCTTCAACTGTGATGACCTTGTTCTTTGTAAAACATGTCTGTGTTTCCAAGGGAAAAATCTCAATACTGATGGGATTTTTCTTTGTCTTTTGAAATGCAAGGTCCACATATAGACATTTTAAACAAGAACATCTTTTAAAAAAAAATCCTGAGATTTCAAGGTTATGATGATTGTATTAATCTGGTTTCATTTTTTGAAGGGTCAACACAAGCAATAGTGCAGTGGTAAATTCAGAAGTATTGGCACTTGTGATGACAATCCCACATTCATACCCCTAATGAGTGACAAAAATGCAGGCAGAGGCAGTGGTTCTGAATTATCACTGCAAGGCCAAACCATCCCCAAATATTTTGCAAGAAGCAGGTTTAGTTTACATTTACATGTGACTGATTGCCAGGAAGAGGCATTTATTCCCCACTTCCTCACTCCAACATAGCTGAGGATTGCTGCTGATTCAAAGGGAATGGAAGCTGTGTGTCTCTGTGTGTCTCTCCCTGTGTGTGTTTGGTTAATGATAATAAAAAATTCTGGGCAATTCCATTCTGGTTCTAGTACTCTATCGAACAGAAGAGATTTGGGAACAGATATCTGTTATTGTAGGTTACTGTTGTTTTTATGAAAGCAAGGGGCACTGAGCACATGATTGGCTGCCCAGTATGTCAGCAGTCTTGAGAAACCAGCTGGCTGGCGTAAAGAGCCAAGCAGATTTGAAAGCCACAAGAGCACAGAGGGAAGGGAGAAGGAACAAGGCAGAAAAGCAGCAGGGGAATGAACCTCAGGGAGATAGCCCCACCACTCCAGGAGCCCACTGTGCAAGTGTCCTTTGCTTCCCAAATGAAAAAAAAAAACTAGTTTTGTGCAGAATAGTTTATGCAAATTGTGGAAATCTTGACAAAAATATAGGACTTGTTTTGCTCTGGCACAAGAGGTGAGGAATTTCATTTAAGTTGTCAATTTCTCGCTGCCTGTGTGAAAACAAGACAACAGTGCATCAATACAGTATTATGATTATTATTGTTATTTTTATTTCTATTTCTATCCCACTTTTCTCCCTGAAGGGACTCAAAGGGGCTTTGTATACTCTGTCTTTTCGAAAATGAGTAATTCAAAGGAAAAGGTTTTTACATCTCTCACTGTGCAATACCATCAGGATGTGTCCTCATGAGTTTTATTTATTGGATGGAATTCTGTAGGTGTCTTATGCACCTGTATGTTCACCTTTGGAAGCAGTAGGACATTTTTGTTCAATTTTTGCATTCAGTTCAAGGTTGCTGAAGCAAAGTTGCACATGTAGTACCGTTGCACATATCAATGTGCATTGGCTTGTGCATTCAACTGTGCAATGTTGCCATTGAACACAAGGATTGTGTAGCACAATCAAAGTATTATTTTGCATGAGAGGGTTTACACTGTGCAACCCTGATGTAGGATCACAGACACAAAGTTTGTAGTGTCAGTGTTTGGTAATCTTGGCTCAAAGTCAAGTCACAAGCCCTTTCCACATGACATCACAGTCTCATTTCTGCTACAGGATGGCAGCGGTTGGCAGGTCATGCTTCCGCATGACATGGTCACCATCCTGCTGCCATCCTGTTGTGGAGCGTCACGCTCGCACAGTTTTCACAAAACGGAAAAAATCCGTTCTGCGTCTGTGATTGCTTGGCACTCCTGTCACTTCTGGCCATGTGGAAGTGCATTGGTGACGCTTCCTTCCGTAGTGCAGCAATGGAAAAAGCCCGGCAGCACTACGGAAGGAAGACATGGCGCCATTGTGTTCTCTTCCACATGGACTGAGTGGGTGCAGAGGGGCGTGTTGCTGACGTGCTCCCTTCTGGACCCAGGACTGCAGTGAGACAAAGCAGAAGAGCATCATCATGTGGAAATGGCCACATTCTGCTATTTATTTTATATAGAATAGATGACCTCAAAATTAAAAGAAAGAAAATTGCTTTAAAATTAATTGTAGAAGTTCATTTTAGGCCAGCACCTGTAGAACTTTATGTGGGGTGAGGGTGGGATTGAATACTGCTTTGTTTTAGCACAGCACATTACAGATTGCACAATCAATCAACACCAGTTCACTGAGCTTGTCAGAGTTCAAAAAAGTTACTATTCTGGAATACAGCTTTCTAAATGTCACAGGCAGCATAGGGGATTCTAGGAGCTGTAGTCTACGAAGTAACTTTTCCCAGGTGTCCCTTTCAGCTCAGTGTCCAGGGACAAATGTCCTATTTTCTTGCTCTTAAAAATGTGTGTGATACAAAGTAGAAACTTTTTTTTTTTAAAAAAAAGAAAGCTCATACCTGGAAAACCTGGAAAACAATTAGTACTTTGTTCTACACTTTTTCTATGCTTCTGTGGAAACATTCAGCCCTGACAAATAGGGATTGTGTAGTGGCTTGAGCATTGAACTACAACCCTGGAGACCATGGGGTGACCTCGGGCACACCACGTACTCTCTGCCCCAGAAAACTCCCTGATAGGCTTGCCTTAGGGTCACCATAAGTTGGAAATAATTTGAAGGCACACAATGACAACAAAAATTCAGAAGCTTTGTGTCTAGGAATATGGCAAAGAGCAACAGTGTTGACCTCTCAGCATATGTGATTTGATGATATGGTATGTACTACTAAGAATTGTCTATGTGAAATCAGGAAGGTCAAGATTTATTTTAGATTTATGATTTATGAAACTGTTAAGATTTAGGAAACTGTTTGCCAAGAAACAAATCTGGCATTTCCATTCTTCTCTTTTCTTTAATGTAATCACATATATTTGAAGAGTTCTACTCCCCAATTGGCAATCAGTGTTCTTGACTATGCAGAAACTGGTATTGATTAGTCAGGGTTGATTTTCTTCACCACATATATCTAGCAAGACTTCAATCTATTCTTTTCTTCTTTAGATAGCACTCAAATCTTTTACTGTATCTTGTTGTATAGCAACTCAAAAGAATTTAATTTGCTGCTACGGTTATTCCTAATGCAGATATGTCAAAATGTCTCTTCGCTCATCCTCCAGTTCCCTTCAATTCCACCTTTGATAAGAACATTCAAAGAACTGTGAAAATGGAATTTGGTCTGTGCTAGAAATACACAAACGTTATGATTGTACTGTATAGCAGTGGCATAACTGTCTTGAATTTAAGGATTTCCTCATAGAAGCAAACCTGCATCTGATCAAAATACTGTGAGCTCCAAACTCACTAGACTTTAAAAAAAAAAAAAAACCTATGTATTTTCTGCACAGAACAGCAGTTCTGAAGTCCAGCTATGTTGCATCAAATAGATGTAGGCATTGTCCTGCAAGCTGTTTATTCTGCCACTGTGGCTGTATGCATATGTGAAAATTAAACAAAAACTCAAAGTGGTAAACCATACCATCTTCATCAATGGCTGCATTTGGGACTCCATGACAGTGGATCAGCATTAAGGTGCTCTGTGGGAAATGTGCCTATAGGTATTTCAGAACATTTGAAATTGATCCTATAATGGTTTCAGTGAATGTTTTCCAAAACACTTTTGCCTGATTTCCAAGCTGCTGAGAGGATGTTGTAATAAGTATACCTGTTGTTCTCTCGTTGCCAGTGTGCCAGACAGACAAAAATATGAAATTATACTCTCTCTTTTTATCTTCAAGGATATCAAATTTTCACTAGTCTTATTGACCCTTTTCTTTCCCCAAAGTGCCTTGGTGTTTAAAGTGAAAGTTTCCAAATCATCTATAAATTTTACATCTGGTGTAATGCATTCACTGGCAGATCTAGCTTCTTTCCTGTTGTTTCTCATAACATCAGAGCCCATTTATAAAACAAAAAACAAAAACCTGAATAATTTATCTGCATTTAGAAATGCAAACGAAATGTTGTGGGCTTCCATCTCCTTAGAAAAATATCCATTTTGTATCTCTCAGTACTGGCAGTGAGATAAAGTCCATTTTACCTCAGAAGTTTTTACATTGCTGATGTTTGCTATGGGGTCTGACACACAAAAGCTACAAAACATATATTTGTTTGTAAAATGCAAATGACTAAAAATGTTTATTTTTGAAAAATGCATGCAAACACTCAGTAGTCAGAGTGAAAAATACTCTAAAAATGCATATATTAGGAAAATATGTGCAGAAATTTCCTTGTGGTAAGGGAAGAGGAAGTCTCCTTTAACAATACTGAACTGAAATGGAAGAAAAATAGTGGAAGGGATTCCAAGAAGCTTAACCAAAACATGATGATAATTTTTAACGAACAGTTGCTTATTATGATAAACCCCCATAGCCATTCCTTAACCCCAATTCAGAAAATGGTAGCAGTTGGGTTCTTTGTGTTATAAACTAACTGTAGCAGTCTTCATTTGCAACAGACAAAAGCCTTTGCTTTAGAACAGTGATAGCTCATCATGTATACTACGAAAATCTTGTTCCACTGCCTCCATTCCAGCAGCTATGAGAAAGCTCAAAGGGACCAGGGAAATCTGAGAGAGGGTGGAAGATGATACTTATGTCCCAGCTAATCAAAAGGTATTTACATGCCAACCCTGTACACCCTAGCTCCACTACCTCTTGGTGGCAATTCTGTACTGTTCAATGCATTTCTTTATTATACCTTTAGGTCTTCAAATAACTTCTTGATATCTCTCTTTCTCATCTGCATGGAGTTTCAGAATAATTTCCCATTTCAGCCCTGGCAAGGCTAAGACCTACTCAAATTTAATAACGTATCCTGAACCCATTAATGGGGCATTTCTCTTATGGCTTAAGATACTATTTACTTTTGTGAGACAGTCTTTATGTCCTGGAGATGGTCTCTTGCCAGTGAAGGTGGAGGGCCAAACCGTGAGAGGAGCCACTGTTTCATCAACCAAGTGGTAAATTATTTCAGTTATGACAGCCTGACAAGATTCCCTAGACTGAGTGTGAGTCCAGATAAAGGCCTGCTCGTGTTTAAGGGGCTACTTGTGAGGAGGCCAAGGAATCCAGGAAATGGACATGCTTAGATGAGCAGATAAAGGGAGAGTCTAGGAATGACACAATATTATAATAATTCATGGGCAGAGAAAGTGCCAAGAGTGTTTGAGGAGATGGATAAGAGTCAAAACAGCCTTCTTCCTTCCCTCCAGTTGAGGATTTCCTCACGTCCACATCTGTGGTGTATGGTGGCTTCTGTGTCAATAGGGCTGTGAATCCACTCTGTGCGTCTGAACTTTAAGGGACCTATCTAAGGTACTGGACTGTTTCTGGGGAAAACACTTTCATAGCTCAGGCTAAAAGTCAGAGCTCATTCACCATCCCACTAATACAGAAGCCACCAGGCACCACTTTTATCAGACTTTCTGTAGTATAATTTGAGCTTTGAGCTGCACAACAATTTCCACATATTCAACTGATGATGTTGCAAAGAATCACACACTTCTTCTGTGTTGCCAACATCGCACTTTAATTATCTGAATAGGGGAAAAGTCTGTTGTTTTCCTATGAATCCAAATGTTTAGAGCACATTTGGCAGACTGCTCTGTTTCTGCTGACAAGTATTTTCATCTGTAGCAAAATGAGGAGCTGATGACTGATTCAGAGAGATCAATTCCTGTGTAATTTTACTTGAGTGTTACTTATTTCCTTGGTTCTTTTCAGTGCTTCAGGCAACAATTAGAGGAAATGGAAACAAAGAGGTGTTACAAAGGCACTGCATCATTAGACAGTGGAGGTAACAGGAAGAAAGGCAATTGAATGAGAGTAGGCATGGAAAAAGAAAAGAGGCTGGCAGCACAAGTAATTCCTCCTTGCAAAAACTCAAGAAGATTCCGAAACATCAGATGTGGGTCAGACCCAGGGTTTGTGTGTGTTTGTGGACTAGTACCAAAACATAGGCCATTTCCACACTAGGCTGTTATAGTGCTATCATTCCACTTTCAACATCCTGTGGAATCCTGGGGTTTGCAGTTCAGGGAGGGGCCGGCCGCAAACTTCAAATCCCAGAATTCTATAGGATGTTGAAAGTGGAATGATAGCGCTATAACAGTCTAGTGCAGAAATGGCCATAGAGTCAGTTGGACTAGGACTTGGGAGACCAGGGTTCAAATCTCCACCCAGCTGTGAAAATCCACAGAGTGATCTTAGTCAGGATGCTCTCAGCCACGGAGAGGAAGGCAATGGCAAATCCTTCTCTCTAGAACAGGTCTTACCAAGAAAACATAGTGATAGGCACACCACAACAACAGTGCCAAAATAGTAAACGCATCAAGTATGTTTTTTTTTTAATAAAAATTAATTTACTTCATGTTGTTGGTATTGTTATTGTGTGAGTTCAAGTTGTTTCTTGACTTATGGCCACCCTAAGGTGAACCTATCACAAAGTTTTTTGGGAGTGTATGATGTGCCCAAGATCACCCAGTGGGTTTTCATGGTTGAGTGGGGAACTGAACCCTGGTATCCAGAGTCATAGTCCAACATAGATGTAAATGGAGGTTTTAGCCCCCTTCTTTCATCATTTATATGCATGGGGTTCGAGTGGAACTGTTGTCATTTGATCCTCACCATATGTTTCTCTCATCCCCTCTCTTAATGACATCTCCAGACACCCCGTAGAGAGGCAGCATAGTGGAGGATAGATGGGGACACTTAAGATTCATCCAAGAGTGCCTGCTCAGTAGACACTGTCATTTTGAATCACTCTATACATTAAAAATGACATGACCTAGTCCACAAAGCTGCTGCTCATTACTTAGGATTATCAAGTATCCTGAGGCTAAGGTTCCTGATATAAAGGGGTTTTTACAGCAGGCAGGGCTGTGGAACCTGCTGAGGTAGAGGCAGCACCTCCAGGAGGCATAGGATATCTTGAGAGGATAGTAGTGAAGTATGCTTAAGTGCTCAAGATTTGAAGCCAGGCAGAATATAGTTTGTATGCTTTTTTTAGCTACTCAAGCCCAGATTTTACTTCCTCCCATACAGAGTCTGTGAAGGATATTAGAACTCTCAAACTTCTTGCCAAATTGTGAGAGCTGGCTGGCATTCCTATCCTCACCATGCAGAGTGGTGCTCATATGGTAGAAGGAGTGACACCCAACCACTTAAAATCACAAGCCTCCCTACCATGGCAATTAAGAATAAGAAATGTTTCATGTGAAAAGAAAGCCTGAACGTTTATTTTAATTCATGGCTTCATTCTATAAAGCAGAGGGGCAGAAGAAATAGTCCAAACTGGAAAGTTACTCCTAATTTGAGAAACTGTAGGTAATAAGGAGAGATGGGTGACATTGTTCCTTTGACTCCTTCAGAAGTTGTACATGAAATTAGTTTGCAAAAGGAAAAGATGTCAGTGATGCACTTGGTGTCATTCACTTCCCTCAGCCTAGCTAAAATTCTTCATGGAAAAACCAATGGAAAGGAAAGAAAACAATAAATAGGTAATGCATTGTTAGCCTTTGTTATTGTCCTTGAAGTCACTCCTTGAGCACAACTGATGTTAATATATTAAATGATATTTTTGGAGGGCATCTATCTCATTTCCTCTCCTGTCCTTCTTTCTTTTCTAAGCCAGGTTTGTGATGAATCTCCTGCTTACAGGTAGCCCTAGCAAATTGATTCCAATAGTCCTCAGTCCACATAGCAACAGCCAGTCTGAGCCACCACGTGCCTTGCAATATTTCATTTTCTTATCAGTTGAAGAGGTCCAGCATTTATTAAACCATTTACAACATAGCTTTATGTGGCTCTGACACTTTCTAGCCACAAGGTGCATGTTAAAATGAGTGGCATCGTATACACATGCAAATGAAACCTTTGCCACTGGGAGTTGAAAGCTACAGATCAAACAGAAGAGGAATGTTGGCATTTTATTAACGATAGCTTTGGACAGCCCTTTTGGCAGGAAAATATGTAATATTTATTGGTTTTTCTATGTTTTGATAGAAATTGCACATAAGAGACAGCAAGAAACAGAAGATTTCCAGACTTATCAGCAGAAATGTTTCATGTTTGGACATGAAATACTATTCCAAGCACACTGTTCTCCAGCTGATGTGAGATGATCCAAAAGGAGTTTTGTCGTCATGATTCTGCTGCTAATATAACTCACCAGTTTGTCTCTGATGCAGAGGATTTGAAGGATGCCATTGGACTGTGATTCATAGCAGCTCAGCCCATCATATGCATGGATGAGGACTACAACTGGAGGGCTCCATGATTCCTACCCCTGAGCAAATGCTCTGCAGGTTATGGCTGCAAGCTTGGGGCTGGAACTGTCTCTATTTTGCCGTGCTTGTCATAACACACCTTGTGGAATTGAGGAATCTAACAGATACATGAGAGACATGATGCACAAGGCCTCTGTCCAAATCACAGGACCCTCCCAGAATCTGAGTAGGGATGTAATTCTCCACTAAGTTTCTTTTTGATGGTAGTAACAAGTAATTTCAGAAATTTTCTTTTTGCTGCAAGAAAGCCTTAATAAACCACACATTTTTGAAAGCTATTTTCAATTCAGGACTTATTCTGTATAAAATTCTCACATGATTGTTTTGCACAGAAACCAGCATTTTCTGTGTAGGAAACAACATTTGTGGAAAATATGTGGAAAATAATATTTCAATACACAGATATTAATTACTGCACAGAAAATGCTGGCTTCTACACACACATGTGCGCGCACACAAACACACACAAAACCCATGTTGTTTTCTATGGAAATCAACCATGTGCAAATTTTACACAGAACAAATCCCCAGGTACAGCTTGTTTTTTCTGTGCAGAAAACAACATTTTGCATAGGAGTGAATATTTCTGTGTTGAAATATTCTCATCAGTCCTGGATTATTCTTATCAGCATTTCTTGCCATTTGAAAAACATGCATTTCGGCTATTTTTTGAATATCTTTGAATGTTCTTTCCATCCCCTAAATCTGAGCAACTAGTAACAGATACAGTTGCCCAGATTTTGGGAAGGAGCTGTCATCTGGAGCCAAGAGTCCTTCCTATATCTGACTCCATTATGTCAGATTCCACAATTACGAATTACAACAATTGGGGGAAGCAGAGACTGCTCCAAACCCAAGCTTGCAGCCATAGCCTACAGAGTATTTATCTTAGGGTAAGAATCACAGAATCCTCCAGAGGTTGTCATTGTCATTGGATATGCTGACTTGAGGTACTGGCAGTCACAGCCCAAGAGCATCTGGAGGTCTGCATAATTCCCACCTCTGTATTAGCTAGAACTATTTGCTGTGCCAAAGCCCCACTTAGAACTAAGAAGCCAAAACATCAATCACTCTTGTCTACATCCTAATTTCCTCCTTTCTGGTTGGCTCCTTCAGAGTGTATAGACCCTAGCCGGGTAGCTGCTAATTGCTGACGGCCCTGAGTGATAGCTTTGTCCAGGATGAACAGAAGATGGATGGAGATGATGTGGCTATCTCCAGGGACTGAAAGTGCCAATCCCCAAGTATATATCAAAGTCTCAGACAGAAGAGCACGAATCGTGGCATGAAAATCCAGGGCAATGTCACTTGACTCATTTGCATGGGAAGGGAGTGTAAATGAATGCAGCAGGATATCAACTGATCTAATATCTAAAATTAATTTTAGTTACATTTTTGATGTGATCGATCCGCTCCATGGATACAGCAGGATAGAACCGCCATCGTGCAGCCTTTCCTTCCTTCCTACATCTTATGTTTCACCAAAACACTGGCCCATGAGTTCAGCCATTCTATACACTGGAAAGCTCTTCCAGATTTCCCAGAGAAAGAGTCAATGGCTGTATTCCTCCTCAGGCTAGAGCACACAGACTGGTTTTCCTCAGGGGAAAAGTGCTTTTTCGTTTTATTAAAATCTTTACAATACATCTCCTATGTGTTGAAAATCTATTCCAGGCAACTAACACATGTTAAAATGCACTTGTACAAGAATACAGTAAGAACCTGATACACAAGAAGCAGCTGAATCAAACCATTTAGTAACAAACAGGCAGTTTTTTTTTTTTTTTTTTTAAAGGGTTTGGGAACTAAACGCTATGGGGACGTTAGTAACAGCTGCTGAATAACTGACTCCAGCATTAAGCTTTGGCAGAACAAACTTCTCTTGATTATAAAGACACAAAACAGAGAGAATGCTGATCAGAACTCACACATTCTGATCAGGGGAGGGAGGATATTCAACATATCTAAGATGCTGAACCAATTTTGAGAGTAGGTTTTGGCACCTTAGATAATCCTTTTAAAATTCAAACTAAAACCAGCCCAATGAAGTTGGAGCTACCATCACACACACCCCACCCCCATTCTCTATCTCTGTCTCTGTGGAGGTGCTCAGGACCTGGCCTACATGTGCATCAAAATGAGGTCACAGTAGCAATTCAGGCTGCAGGTGTGAAGAGAATTTTAATATGTTCTTGTAAGCAAATTGTATCACATATATCCTAGCCTGCCTCTTGTGATGCCATTTTTGTATTTAGAAGGAGGGAATCGTCTAAAAAGCAATTGCCTTTCCTCCAAATCTGGAATAGTGCAATCCTCAAAACTGTGCCGCCAGTTCTGCTATACATATAAATCAAGGGCCCTTGCACAGTACTGAGCTATAGCATTATGATTCCTTTTAACTGCCCTGGCTCCTTCCTATGGAATCCTGGAGTTTTTAATGAGTTGGGTGATGGCCACTCAATGGCCACTTGTTAAGATGGAAGTTCTCTGAATTAGTGAGTTTTGGGTCTAGGAACTGGGAAAGCTAACTGCTCTGGATGAGTTGGCACTTCCCTTGAGGAAACAGATAGATGCATAGCTTGGGAGTTCACTTAGATCCATCTTTGATACTGGTGGTCCAAGTATATTCAGAGTGTTTAGGGCCAGCTTTGATTGGTCCACAAGCTACAGCTTTTCCTGTGCAGGGACAACTTAACCACAGTAGTGCATGTATTGGTAACTTTCTGATCAGATTACTGCAATGCTCTCTACAGGGGCCTGCCTTTGAAGATGACTTAGAAGTTGGAGCCAGTGAAAAAATGAAGCAGCTAGACTGCTGACTGGAATACCATACAGAAGCCGTGCAATACCCATTTGAAAGGAATTGCACTGGGTACCAATATGCTTCTGGTCTGAATTCAAAATATTGGTGATGACATTCAAAGCTTCAGATAACTTGGAGCCTTGATACCTGCAGAAGCCCCTCTCCCCGTGTATGCCCTCCTTGAAGGGCCCTGTCCCATCAGTCAGAGCAATACACTGTGTGAAAGGATAGGAGAGGGCCTTCACTACTTATGGAACACCTCCACTTAGAGGCCTGTTTGATGCCAACTGTACTGTCAGTCTGGCGCCAGGAAGAAACATGGCTGTTTACTAATCCTTTGGGGGCCTGGTTGATTTCATCTAAATTTGCACACATGAGTGGTTTTAAATTGTTTTAACTGCTTTTAAATTGTCCTGTTTTAAGTGTTAATTGTGTTAATAAGCTTTTAGTTTTAAATTATTTTTATTGTTCTAAATTGTTTTAAAGTATTCAGATTGATTTTATTGTGTGTCACACTGAGATCCTCAGATACAGGGCAGGATATAAATATTATAATAAATGAAAATAAATATTTTAAAGTCAGGTGCTGCTGTCTTGATAAACCACTTCGGACAGACAGCCTGCCCAACTCTCCTTCCCCCACCTTTTTTTTATTCCAACAGACATAGGGTACTATGAAGACTGAATATGTTCAGCCCTCAGTGGACTGTTTGAAATCACATGCTTGGAATTTCCTTTTTTTTTTTTTTTAATTGGTATATCTGAATACATTTGAAATTCCCACAAAGACTACAGATAACTTTCATCCTTTTTGTGGATGGTGCAGCATAATTTGTTTACATAAGGATAGGTATTCACCCCTGAAATTAGCAAGCAGAAGGAATGATAGTCATAGGCATGTCCTCTTAGCAACATGAAGAGAAAACTTGCTTGCTTCCCTCAGTTATTTCTGCATGTGCTTTGTAAAAAGATTAGTCCATGAACTAATCCTCTTCAAAGGTGCACATATTAAAAGCTTGGCATTAGGTTGTTTGGCATACTGTTAGAAGCAGGAAGCAAACATTCAGCTGTGAAATCTGGACACTGAATTATGCAAGTTAATTGGTTCCAAGGTAGTAATCAACATACTTCACTGTAAGGTAACCTGCCATGCAGCTGTTGTACCTTTTATTAGTGTCAAGGCCCCATAAAACACTTTATGTTGATGCTAGCCAAGTTATTGCAAGCATCTATAGAGTAAAAGATTTTCCTTCAAAGCTGACTATTATATTGGTAGAGAGGGAAAAGAGCAGATGACAAAAACACAGGAGTATGTTAGCTTGTCACTAGGAGCCTTTCCACACTATACTCTTATAATGCTATTATTTAACTTTCAACATCCTATGGAATCCTGGGGTTTGCAGTTTATGGAGGGCCATAGAGGATGTTGAAAGTGGAATAATAGCACTATAAGAATGTAGTGTGGAAATGGCCTATTTTTCATGCAATGGAAAACTTCAAGATGAATAGGGGGATTCTTGCTCAGTGAAAGCATATGCAAAATTCTGAAGAGAGTTAAAAGACTTCTGCTAGGGTTAGCAAAATTTGTTCAAGAGGATGGTACAAAATAACCTTATCAGACTAGGAAGACTGTTAGATATGCGCGGCATGAATCTAGGTATCCATATGTTTATGACTCAGAGCACGGAAAAGTTACTTTGAGGACCTTAACTCCAGTGAGCATGCTGACTGGGGGAATTCTAAGAGTTGCAGTCTGAAAATTCAGAAGAACTGCCCTACAGCAAAACAAATAAATGTTGAGATTAGAAATATGGCCAAATTTTGTTTAAAGCATTGGTGAGGAAATCCTGGCCCATTGTCCTATGCTAGTCTGCCAGTCTGACCTGTGAAACCTCCCTAGATAGCCATGTCAATTTCCCAATGTCATTCAACCCATGTTCAGGTTGGCAGGAGAGAGAGCCATTGCTTTTGTGCCAAACCATTTCCCATCCTTCTGATCCAAAAAACTCAGGCATATGTGGAGGCTCCCACATAGGGAAGATCTAATTCCAAGGAAAAGTTTCAGAAAATCTGTTCAGGCACTTCCCTCATACACCTAACTCACACAGGAGAGAGCAAGACTGTGTCTGTTCATGCTATAGTTAACATTGCCATGCCTTTTCACTCCAAACTTCATAGGTTTGACCTTTGGGTTGTCATTAGTGGAAACAACATGAAGGCACAAAATAAATATAAAATTGTTGCTATAGTTCTCAATTCCTGAAACTAAAGGGTGGCGAGATTGGAAAACAAACTACTGCTTCAGTTGAGGACCAGACTTTATTCAGAAGTGATACTAATAGAGTATAGAGCAGATGTGTGTGTATGCATACATGTGCAGATGTATGACTATAACCAGTGGTGAAAGATCATGAGAATTTTAGTCCAAAACCATCTGCATGACCAAAGTAGCCTATACCTTAAGGGGAGGTTGTTAAGAGTTACATTAGTGATGAATACTTTTAAGGGCTTTTCTGGTGCCTTAAAGGTCAACCAGTTGGTTCTTTTTATGCAACTCTCATTGAACTTTATTTCATATCCCATATCTAAACAAAATATGATTGGTGGTGATCTATGACATTTTTGAACAATGCAATGTTTTATGCCAAAATATAAAATTAAAATTAGCAAAAATTGGGCTTTTCCTAAAGGAAAGATCACTGATAAAGCACATTTGTTTTGTTTTATTTAATTACATGTATGAGTTACACTAAACAAAATATCTTCAGTGTAGTTAACAATAAGATAACAATAAAAAATTAATAATCATTACAACCAAAAGCAAAAAGCCAGCAGTAGAAGAGCTGTCCTAATACCAGCTAATACAAAAAGCAGAAGAGCATTCACATAGGCACACCCCAACTGACATTCATAAAGTTTAAAGAATAGTTACCAAGATTTCAGTGATGCTACCTGAATTAAAATGTTATAAGCATTAAAACTGTCAAACCGTTAAAAAAAAAAATCCTGGAACCCAAAAAGATAATGTGAGAGCCATGCAGGCCTCTCAAGAGAGAATTCCATAAATAGGTGCCATTACAGAGAAGACCCACTATTAAATAGGAACTCTTCAGTATTACAATTGAAGGAGTATTTTAAGAAGGGGCCCCATCAACGAACTGAAGTGTGGGTTGGTACAAATGGAAGGAAACAGTGCAGTTGCAAGCCACACAACGTTTATCAATCAGAACCTTGAATTGCACTGAAATACAGGCTGCTGGCCAATAGATGAATGCTGCAATAGATTCACATCTTATAAGTCAGAAAATGCCCTCCAGGAGCACTGTTGTCAGTGAATATGGGGTTAATTCTGTGAAACGTCTTTCACACTGTGAGAAAGGTTTTAAGCAGAACTTGAACTCATCTACCTCATTAATCGGAAACCTCCATAACTGTATCCTTATTTACCTTATGGGTCGACTGGAGTATTTCATCAAGAAGGAGACACTATAAATAATTTGTATGCTTTAAAGGTCAAGTTTATATGGTTGTGTAATCACTTGCAAAATGAATTTTTTATGCATGTGGCAGTAATAACTGATTCACTGTCCAAGACATAATAAATGGCATGTGATTGTGCCACTGGCAAATTAATACTTCTCAGGCTGTATCAAGAAATCAGTCAAGTTAAAAGATTAGTCTTTTAGAATTAGGTGGGCATATGCAGAGTGAAAGCTAATTAGGAACTGATCTGGAAGGAGGTGATTTCATTCCTTTCTTCATTTGTTAGAACATTGATGTTGATATTGATATTTTACAATAAAACAGCAGAATTCAAAATACATATCATTTTGGGTTTTTTAAAAAATTTAAACCTATTTTGGATTTTTCTTTAAATACAAAGCAACAGTAGAAATTACACAGACTTGAATGGTAGCTAGATCCTGAATATAGTCTGAAACAGAGTAATCTTAAATTGATGTCTGAAGGTCAGCAAAGAGACCAAGTGAGCTCTGGAGAGGGAGTTCCAAACTATTTATGCTTCTGCCATCACCAGTTGGGGTCAGCTGGTGAAGGTGTTTCAGAGATACTCAAATCCAACAGAGATGACACTCCTTCTTTTTTGTCTGTGTTCATTTGTTTCCTCCTTTGAAGTTCTCTTCTCAAGTAGATTTATTTTGTTGGTCCAGGGTTTCATCATCAGAGGCTTTGCTTTTTTTTTTTATCATCTCTCAGATTCTCCGACTCTTCTTTTAATTTCTTTAAAAATTCTTCAGCATCCTCCATTGTATTAATTTTAAATCTTTCTCCTCTAAGCAAAAAGTTAACCCCTTCAAGTTTGTGCCAACTAAAGGGAATTCCCTGTCACTTTAACTTGTCTACCAAGAAGGGGTGGTCCTTTTTTTCATTAATCTTATTGGAATTTCTTTCAAAATAATTATGTAGTCATCAACCATAACACCATCTCCACCCTTTTTGTAAAATTTTCAACAGATTTGTATGACTGCTGAAGACTTAGGAGTGGGGAAAGGAGTTGATGAAAATCAGGCTGTTCATCACTTGGTTCAGTTGCAAATTCAAAGGCAGAGAGAAATCTCCAAGATGCAGTCTAGCAGAAAACAGATGGAGGGAAAACAAATGTATTTCAAGATACTTGGGCATACACATAGGTAGTTCCTTGTTTATGAGCTAACGTGTGCTTACTATATTTCTCTGATATGCCCCATAAGCCTCACAAATGTCCTAGACACAAAACAAGGTGCATTGCTGCTCATAGTGACTCTCAGAATGCATTAAAATACTATTCTTGTAATGATCACCAAATCCTATGAAATTCCATTTCTATCCTCAACTTGCTGTGACTAGAAGAAGCCTCCTTCTTCATCTAAGAGTGGGGCCAAAAGAGTTGGGATTGTTGGCTGGAGCATGATGAGAAAGGAAACTTTATTCTGGGATAAGCTCATCTAGTTAGTCAGATGGAGAGAGTTGCTAGCTAGCTGCTTTCTGGTTGCTGCTACAGGTCTCTGTTATGGTGAAATAAATGTTGCTTTTGTTTATCTCAACAAGATAAACAAACTTCAACAAGATGAACAAACAAAGATAACTTTTTATCTTGTGTTCTGTCTCTTTATTCAGATGTGGGTGAAAATGCAGTATTTTGAGTGTTATTGTGAATGTTGAGCACTGATATAGACATAGGCTTTAAGTCTTTGCCAAGATGAGACCCAGGAAGTACAAAACAACCTGTGAATAATAAAAAGGAATCAGCTGGATTTTCTAGAGTGTAATCAGGACTTTGTAGAAAGTAGAATTTATAAACTGCATAGCTCGCATTTCTTGCTTCAGGGGCTATGGGTTGGGACAAGCTGTCACAGGTAAACAAGCATTTGTTCTGAAAGGCATGTGACTAGAATATCAAACATAGAATACCACACATGTGCATATGCATCATTTTTTGGTATGGGAAGGCATTGATGCCATGTGTTTTGGAAGACTTTAACTGCACAGAGAAGGTACAGGAACATTTTCATGTTGCCAAACAAGAGTATCAGTGAGAAGTTTCTAGAAGACACATTTAAATATTCATTGTCCACAATCAAGACGAATACCCCAATCTTTCTAACTGATAACTATCTTTCTGCCTGGGATACCAAGTGTCTCTAAAAGAACACTTTGTCTGATGTTCTTGTGCCATGATGAGAAGCTTTTTGGTAAAGCTCAAATAACTGCGCACAAATCTTCAAAACGTGAAAAAAAATTCCAATTCATATGAACATGAAATTTCTAGTCTGAAATTTAATTTTCCATTTTTGAATACTGACTTCACCTCTGATTTTAAAATTTAAGTATTAATACAAATCCTATACATAGAAATTTCATAGAAGCCAATGCTACTGTCTTTAATAGAAGTAAGTCCCATACAAGTCAATTAGGTTTATTTTTTTTAATAGAGGAGAAATAGACTTATTTGTCTCTCTTGATTATTTTTAGATGGCTGTGGCCATCACTTATCAAATACTAAGTACTGCTTCATGCTAGCTATAAATTCAATCACATCTTAAGTAAAATTGCATATCAGCTGCCAGAAAAACTGCTGAATTGAAAATACTTGTAAGCCATAATAAAAATAAGCTTAAAAATTAGTTGCCAAATTTATTTCTAGATTACTTCCAAATGGATAAGCAGGTGCTGTATTGTGGGTGAGGTAGGAAGAAGTGTGTGAAGAAACATTTTCCAGAAGCTTCCCCAAAATGTGCACAGTCTCCAATATATTGGTGTGAACAGAAGAGGTCAGCAGAAACCAGAAGGAAGCACAGCTCATTAAGGTGAATAATTCAGCTCTCTAGTCACCCTCAACCGTGTTGTTTCTTATTTCCTGAAATGACTGACCATGTGGCTGAACTTTTGTCCGAGGCCAAGCTTCAGTAAATTATCAGTAATTAAAATTGCTGCAGTGGAACCCAGGGGCTGGAGGTTGGAGAGCCTGACACACCGGATCCTGGCAGAACAGAGATCATCAGATCTTTTATTAAACACCTGCTTCTGGGATTTGTACAATTTTACCTACATTAGCTGGCAAGATGTTCTGAACAGCAGGAGTACCGCAGATTTGATTCAACAGTAAATTATGATCAATTAACCAACAGCTATTTATACTGCATAAACTCTGTCTAATGATTGAGCAAAGTGGAACTGTTATTTAGTTTTGGTTTTGCTTTTTCCTTATACTTTATGGAGTGAACTCTATTGAATCAAAGAGTGCCTGGATTTTTCATTCATTCACGATTGTTTAGTTCTGTTTTGTTTATCAAATATTTAATCATATATCATATGACTATTCATTGCATATTCATTATTCACTATTCATTGCATTGTGAAAGATCTAATTCCCCTATGATGCTGTTACAATACAATATGCCAGTTTCCTGTGCAAAGGCATAACAAAATGGAGAAGAAACATTTCAACAGTGAAACATCCTGGGCCAACCCTACCTATGCTGAAGTCCCTTTATATAGCATCTTGAACAACTTCCTTTCTGTTTTGATACCACTACACTGTACCTTTTCCCTTTCCTGTTCATTATTTGTGGTTGCCATTGAGGGCATGCAGAAACCAGCACTATAGCACAATGTTAAGATATAGGATAAAATGTTCTATTATTTGCAGAGTGGCGATGGGCCTGTCATTTTCAGCAGTTCTCTTGTTCTTGTAATATAAAGTTTCTTCTTAATAAAGGCTTTTATTTTAAAGAAACATTTTTGCCCACTTTTTAGTTGTAATTCTAAAGACTAGCTTTCCTTTTTCTGCAGTGATGGCAGTGTAAACTCTTAACTTCTTCAATGTAATTTGCCCCTATTAAAAGTGTTTGATAGACCTAAACAAGAGGCTAATTTTCAACACAACTAAATTTGGCATAAATATTGTTAAGTATAGTGAATGTATTTTGGATTTGCCTACTTAGTGGACAAGAAGGGGGAACTGTAGGTAATGTCTGATAATTGGAGTAAATGTAATTTAGTAGTAAAGTTTTCAGATGTTAAACAAATAACCCTAGAAATCTCACTTAGCTCTTGTGAAGACAGTACTCCATATTGTATTGCATCCATTTGTCATCCTATACTTGAGAATTCAGTGGGGAATTCAAAGAAATCAATCTAACTAATGGAGAAAGGTGATGCAGAATGATGGTAACCAGAAAGGAGCCCAATAAGGGCCTCCTTCATTTGTGTTTCTGCTTTCAAAACAAATTATCCAGCTTTTTTGTGTGTGAGAAACACTTAAGAAGTCTGTATGACCAAACATCATACTAGATCCCAAATACTATGAGTGGATTCCAAAGTGTTCTATAGTGTCTTGAATACTCCTACAAGCACATATGTGTTTTATGACTGAGAACCTTACACTGAGTGACTAAACAGCATAGACATGAATACATGCACACATGCTAAAACTTTAGCACAGTCTCTTTCTGTATTGTATGTAAACCAACTTGTCAGTCTCATAGATAATAACAGGGATGGCTCAAAATAATGCTGACTAAATTACACATTATACAGCTATTTACTCCAAAGTAAATAGTCTGGACCATCATGCACAAAGAAGTAAGGTTTCATTTGCCTCTTGAAATCCCTCGCCTTATGGGGCTTTTAAAAGGGGTTGGGGAAGCCTCCACTGGCATTGTGTAAAACAACCTCCTTTTAAACTGCACATTTCACTGCACAGTTATTCTGAAATAGAGAAACACACTCTTTCAGGCAACATCAGCATGAAGTCACAGTGATCAGTCCCTTCCTTCAGGCAGGCAGCTTTTTTTAAAAAATTATTTATTTGTATCCCTCCTCTCCATATCGATCGAGGCGGCGAACAACTTACAAATAGCATGTATTTCGAAACATTTCTATACGTGCCCCCAACAAGCTGGGTACTCATTTTACCAACCTGAGAAAGGATGGAAGGCTGAGTCAACCTTGGAGCCCGGCAGGATCAAACTCACAACCTTGTGGCTTGCAGTACTGGCATTTAACCACTGCGCCACCAGGGCTCCCTTGAGGGTCATAACTGCTTGTCTTTCTCCACCAAGGAGATAGCATCACCAGAAAGTCACAATAGTCAATCACTGTCCTTCAAGAAGACAGCTTCAGCATGAGTGTGTGTATGTGTGTCATGAACAGGTCATAATGGCCAGTTTTTCTCCATCAAGAAGGAATAAATGTTTCCCAATTATATTAGTCTATGTACATAGTAGATAAGCCAGGGTGGTGTGGTGGTTTGACCATTGGACTATGATCCTGGAGATGAGGGTTTGATTCCCCACTCAGCCATGGAAACCCACTAGGCAACCTTGGGTGCATGACACACACTCAGCCTGCAAAACACCCATGATAGGGTTGCTTTAGGGTCACTATAAGTTGGAAATGACTTGAAGGCACACAACAATGATAACAATGTAATAGGCAACCATAAGCAAATCCAGTTGACTGTAGTATCACATAGAAGAGATCATTCTGCTACATATCTGCACTTGATTAGAAATTAATGGAAGTAAAGGAGAAGTAAAATAAAATTCTATTAAGTCCTTGGTACAGAACTTGTAGCCCTTCAGATGTTGCTGAATGTGCTTTTCATCCAGTTCTATTGCCCAAGCTAGGGACTATTGATGAAAATTGGAATCCAACAACATTTAGAGGACTAGTAGTTCCACAACCCTGCGTTAAAGGAAAAGTGTTATTGTAGCGCTTGTTCTTGTGTGCCTTCAAGTCATTTTTGACTCTCAGATGACCCTATCACAGGGTTTTCTGGGGCTGAATGAATGTAAAGGGCCCAAGGCCCATGGGTTTCCATTTCTGGGAAGAGCATCAACAGCTCCAGAAAACATTTGATATTGTTGTTTGGCTTACTTCATCTGTAGTACAAATTTGTGAATTTTGGTAACTTTTGTATTAAAACCAAACTGAAACAAAATTCTTATCCACTTCTAGCCTGTAGCACCATTTCCCTGGTTTTCATCTGTTTGTTTTGTTTTCATTTTAATGCACGATGACATTTGAATACATTTATTTGAAAGTAGCATTGGGATAATGATTACACCTCAGGTGCATCCCATGGTCCCCCCTTCTCCACCCTGGTTCACCAGGTTCTGTCCCTGTTACCTCCATTTTAAAAAATCAGATAGCAGGTATTGGGAAGGAGCTGTATCTGGGGAAAAGCAGAAAAGTGTAAAGTTAACACCAGAGTAGATAATGTCTCACTTGCTGTAAGGAACTTATTTAGAGAGAGAGAGAGAAAATGTGGTGCAATGGAACAAGCATCAGCCTCTGTAATCCTTCAGCTAGTGTTTTTACTTTTACCCTCAGAGAAGAAGAATTCAGAAGTTTCTATTTCTGCTTTTAGTTAACTGCAACTTGCTGCGTCCTCCATTCTAAGAGTTGTGATTAAGTCTTACTATGATAAATTTAATAAGCTATTTTTGAGAAACCCAGTTTGAATCTGGTTTATTGATACTGAACCATGGAATAGCTAGACTAGACATAAAAAAAAACTGGGGTAAATAAGAGCCACTTTATTTGGCCGAACCTATTTAAGTTGTGTCAACCTGTAAATGAAGCAAGAGATGGGGAGCAATCTGATGCGAGTCCAGCTGGGGTTAGGTACTGGCCCCTTGACAATTACCTCAGCCTTCCCTTGGGCAAAACACCTCAGCTCCAAAGGCAATCCAAATACTTGGATTGCTCCCTGGCCAGCCATAATAACCCAGGGGACTCCCACCCAAGACATAGAACTTTACAAGTGAGAGCCTGAATCCCATGCAATCTCAAAGGTAGCCACCTTCCCAAGCTCCAGGCTTTAGAACCCTACAAGGGGAGGTTCCAAAGCCCTACCCTACACCAAAAGGGTGTCAAAAGTGATAATCAAAGGCTAGTGTTCTCCCTGTGCTATCTGCCACATGAAAGGCCATTTAATGACAACACCTAAATCTAATTGTCCAAGTCTTGCAGATACAGTATGAAGTGGGGGTGGGGAGAAAAGAAAAACAGGAAAACTTCCTACTCAGGCCCTGAAGTGCCTGGAAAAGTCTCACATTGCACTGAGGGTGAGAGAGTGGGCTGTGATGTGAAGATCCAAACAGGCATGTGAATGGACAATCAGGCCTTAAATAGCCTCTGACTCCACTCCCATCACATGCGGCATTCTGGCACCCTGTACCAGACATAAAACACCCTGGTCTGTACCAAAGAGGTTATCAAAGTCCAACCATTCCCCAGCATCTTTCACCATGCAAGTTCCAGGTGGGCATAGTTGTTGTAAACCACTATGTATCATTCCAGGTGATAGCACAAAATCAAAAGGAAAAGTGTTCAACTCCTGTTCCAGCTATGAGGAAGGAAGGAAGAGGAGGAAAAGCAAGAGGTGTGGAAGGGGTGGGGTTTCCATTGCAACTCATTCCTATTCATACAACTTGTGCTACTTCAGAGTGGGAACCTTGTGACCTTCCAGGTGTTGTTGGAGTTTAATTTCCAGAAGTCATATGCTGTGTAGATTTGCTTGGAGTTGCAGTCCAACAAGATGAGGAGGTTGCATGATTTTTACCCCTGTGCTAAAACATAGGCCCTTTTCGCAGCGCGGGCACTCGCGCGACGGAGGAGGGCGGCTCGCGCAAGAAGCCTTCTCCGGGAGGCTGCCGCTTCCCCCTCCTTCCTTCCGCAGGCGAAGGAACAAGTGGGGAAGCGGCAGCCTCCCGGAGGCGGCGGCGGCTCGCGCGTCCGTCCCTCCGCGCGTGAGAGAAAGGGGCCTGTCCCGTCCATCCCCCCCGCACGTGCGAGAAAGGAACCTGTCCCGTCCATCCCCCCCGCGCACGCGAGAAAGGAGCTTGTCGCGTCCACCCCCGCACGCGCGAAGCAGGACGTGTCACGTCCGTCGCGCTAGCGCCCCGCCCCTTCCTTCCGCAGGGGCGGAGGGAAGGAAGCGCGACCCAGCCGGCTCCCCGACGCTCTGCACAAGAGGTAAGTGCGTGCAGGCACCGGGAGCGTTGCGCGAGCATGGGTGATTTTTGCTTCGAAGCGAAAATCAAAGAACCTGCGCTCGCGCCGCTTCAGCCCCATGAGCCCGGCGGAAGTGGGAGTGCGTCATGCGGAGCGACACTCCCACTCCCGCAAGGCTCACGCGGCTGTCGCGCAAGAGAAGGCCCGTGCGAAAAGGGCCATAGTTTAGTTTGTTTTGGGAGAGTGCAACAAGGACTTAATAGGCCCTTTTCACATGGCATTGGCCATGCGAAAGGACTCCTGGAGCGTCACACAACTGCGAGGAACAGTCCACATGATGCACTCGCAATCATGCGATGCTCCAGGGACTGGCAGGCGCAGGTCGCACACTATTTCATTTTTGGCTTTGAGCTGAAAATGGTGTGTGATTGCGCATTGCTCCAGGACCCTGCGTGCACTTGCCATGCATGCGGAGCTCTGGAACCACGGCACTCACACTTCGTGCCCCAGCACAGCCTAGGAAAATCCCGGGCTGCACTGTGGAAGGAAGAAGAGGGGCTCTCGTGCTACCTGCTCGTGAGCAGGCAGCAGCTGCAGAGCTGAAGCAATGGGGATGTGGGACCCTCTCGTAAGAGGCTGCTCACGTGATCCCCACAACGAGCTCTTCAAAAAGGTGAGTCGTGGAAAGAGCCTTAGTGTCTTCAGGCAGTCTGGATTAGGATTGGATACAGTTTGTAGCTCATATAACTTAAATCCTTAACAGATTCTAGAGGAGGACAAAGTGCCATAAATCCCTTGTCCAGTGGATAAAGGTACTTGTCTTCTCTCAGTTTCCAAACTTAAACATTGAGCCACAGCCATCCCCTCCTAACACAGCTATTGCTTTATCAGTGGAGAGCAGAAGGAGAGGATGTGGGTTGTTACTCTTACTAATTGTCTTTTAAATGTAACTTTCAAAGTTTTGATTTTATGTCATCATAATGTGTGAGCTCTCTGAAAAAAATAACTATTTTAACTTAACTTGAACTTCCTTTCATCTTTGACCTCTAAATTCATCTCCAATTTCTGTTCAGTGAGAGTACTACTCAACAAACCAACTGATACCTGTGGTCTTATAGACAGTAATGTAGGTGATATCTGATGGAACTTGACAAACAGCCTGCTACTTGGAGAACTTTGCATTACAAGAGTTCAAGAATACAGAGTCCTTGTTCTACTTCCAAGCAGCTTTGCCAGAATATAAAATACATTCAGATAAAGCTGAGCATATGGGAAGAATATTCTGACTTGCTTTATTAAAATGCTGCAAAGCACTTACTCTGTTTTTTAAAAAGGAAAATTAGCATTGGAATAGTGATCTAGATCATCCATCAACTTCTCCTTTTGTTCTTTCCATCCAGTGCTTTTTCTCAGTGGCAAATGCTCTTCCATAAGTGCAAAAAGGGGAGTGATTTAACTCTGCTATAACATGAAGCTAAAACACTGATCTATGAACCAGGAGGAAGTCCCAGATTCAAATGCTACCTTTGCCACTAGATGGTGATACAGACAGGTTACATAATCATAGAATCATAGAAATGTAGAGTTGGAAGAGACCCCAGGGGCCGTCCAGTCCAACCCCCTGCCATGCAGGAACACCCTCAAAGCACTCCAGACAGATGGCCCCTCCTGAAACTGCAAACCCCAGGATTCCATAGGATGTTGCAAGTGGAATAATAGCGCTATAACAGTCAAGTGCAGAAATGGCTTGTGTGGTTGCAGTGAGAAGCAAAACAGACTTGCAGCCCTCTCCTAGTACCATGTCCTTAACTTGTATGTGGCAGGCGAATATTCAGCTGATGCAGTTTTCTCACCATAATAGACCAAATGTAAACGTGTTGAATTTACTTTTGAGATACACTTGGCATACAGTTTGCCATACTGTGAAGTAAGTTAATCCCTGCCAGGAAAAAGCTGGCATTTTCTTTCCTGGTTTCCTAAAACAGGCTTAAGCACAAAAGCAGCACTGCAAAAAAAGAAGAAAACAGCTTGGGATGACCAGTATACTTTGAACTGATGTATAAACACAGGTTGTTGAGGAAATGGATTCTGAACTTCTAGATGCTTGTCTCCCATTTCTGAGGTGTTGATTAGTTCTAGTACAAAACTTCTTAAAATTGCATAATGCCTTTCATGTCTTTTACTTTTAGTTCTCCTGTATCAAGAAGGTGTTCTCCTCTTTTCCTTACAACAGAGAAAAGGGATGGAAAGAAAGTAAAAGACATGTTGAAGTGAGGGTAATTCTTAATTTTTTTTTTAAAGAAGAATCTCCTCCTGTATTACAAGCAAGTGTAAATGCAATAAACTGATTTTTTTCTGTCATTTTAGTGGTTAGGTTACAATGGCTAAATATATCAGGTTGGTTTGTTTTCATTTCTCATTTTTCAGTTTACTTGAAAGCAAGCAGACACTCATCTCATTTTTAAATCAGTGTATAGAAAACTGGGCTTCATGTCTATAGATACTTGATTCAGTGCACATATATTTCAGCTTTGTGAAAAGACAAGATCCGTTCTTGTAATAAAGTGAAAGTAAATATACATGTATGCATGCATATGAAAAGAGAAAGGATCCCTTTAGTCACTTACATGCAGCAATAATTCATGTCACTCAATTCTGCCACTCCGATATTAGACTATCCTGGAGGGATTTGAATATGAAGTCAGTGCAATCTGCTCTTTGATTATCTCATGTGTCTGGTTTACACAGTGCTGCAAATCAAATTTGCTATTTTCTTTTCTAGAAGACTGTTAGACCAGTGCAGAAGGAACAAGATAGGTGCAGAGGTTGTAAGAACTGTGTATTAAATTGATTCCCTAGGGACTAGTAACTTCTTTGACCTACAGATAATGACATTTTAGACAAGAAAAACAAAATGTCTCAGGAGTCAACTATTTTCATTAGCCTTACTTTCCTAGGAGCATAAGTCATTATGGTAGCATTTCAGCAGCTGTTTTGTCATTCCTCAAACTCACTCCATTTTTTAGTGGTAAATAGATTCTATAGTGGAAAAGGTAGGAGGGAGTTTTAGGCTTTTTCCACATTTTGTTTTTAAAACGGGGCAGCGCATCCTCCAGCGAGGACATTTGCACTTGGGGGCGAACTGGGTCCAGACTACTTTCTGTAGTTTTGGACTTCAGGCCGCTCTGGAACGACCAGAACTGGTGGTTCGCCGTGCTATTGAAAGAGCGCTTAAAACAGGTCTTTCAGTAGCCCGGCACGCCGCAGTCTGTCGCTGCGCTCCTGTCTAGATCTGCAGGCTTGCACCAGCGTGAGGCTGCAGATCTTCCGGGGGCGGGCTTCCAGCTGGCGAGCTTCTCCAGTTGGTGGAGAGCCTCCACCAACTGGAAGCCTCCATTTTCATCCCCGGAGCAGTGTGTAGTGCGGGCACGCACTGCTCCGGATCAGCGTGGATTGTCAGAGGGAGCGCACCAGTCTGGTGAGTAACAAACTGCCCCGTTTTCTTCCCAAAGTGCGAAAAAGCCCTTAGAGTACATGGAATAGCTTACATGAAAAAAGAATAAGATGGGGGCTCAGAAAAGTTACTTTTCAGACAGCACTTCCCAAAAGCCCATAGCCAGCATAGATGGTAGTCAACAGTGGCCATTATGGATGGGGGATTCTGGGAATTGTTGTCCAGAAAACAATTATTCCAAGTTCTGCATTCAGTGGAGTGAGAGGGGGCTTATAGCTTACTATAGTGAGAAATCTGAACACTTGACAAACTTCTAGTCCCCTCTAGGGATTGGGGTGGATGGGAGTAGATTGATTAAACTTCATTTGATTCTCATCAATCAGCTGCCCTTCTCCAGACAGGAATGCAGACAGTATGCTTCTTAAGCACCGTGATAATTTATGGGCCAAGAGAAGTGACCTGTTTTGTTTATTTCCCCTTTTTCAGCATTGCGTACAAATTATAGGTGAGAATAAGAATTTCATTTGATTCATTTTCTGATGAGGGTCTGACAGAAATCTCAAATGTATTAATCAACAGGACAGAGAATTTAAGTGTTGTTTTTTTAAAAAAATTAAGGTGTTAGTGAAGCTGACAGATTTGTTCATCCCTATCATTGTGTTGTGTGTGTGTGTGTGTGTGTGTGTGTGTTTCACCTGAGCTCTGGTGTCAGGGCACGAAGTGTTTGGCACACTGTCAAGCCCAATTAGGCCTCCAATAGGCCACTTGCAGCTTATCCATCAAGCTTGATAAAGTTTCCTTTAGACTGCAACTTCTACAAGACCCCAGGGAGCATAGCCATTGATGATACTAGCTAGAGATTTTGGGATTTATAGTGAAAAAGTATGCTTATCGAAGGCCCTTTCCACACAGCATTTCCCATGCGAAAGGACCTCTTGAGTGTTGTGCAATTGTGAGGAGCAATCTGCACGACACACTCACAATTGCGCGATGCCCCAGGGTAGGGCAGGTGCCAATTGCACACCTTTTCATTTTTGGCTAGAAGCTGAAAATGCTGTGCAATTGCACATTGCTCCCTGGCCCCGTGCACTTACCTGGCGTATGGAGCCTCTGGAATCACGCTGGTCGTGATTCCTGCCCCATCACAGCCTGGTAAAGTCCCAGGCTGCGCTGCGGAAGGAAGATGTGGGGCTCTCGCGTGAGCAGGCAGCTCATGTGGAGCCGAAGGACTCTGGATGTGAGAGCCTCTCACCGGAGGCTGCTTGTGCTATTCCCACACCCCAGCTCCGGAAGAAGGTAAGGATGCAAGCTCTGCCCATTTTGTCCTCATCTTCCTACTCAGGGTGACCTGCAACATGGCCTGCATGTGGTTTCCTTGAGGAACCTAGTAGGAATTTTTTCAAGATTGATTGATTGTTGTGAACCAGTTTGATCAATAGGGTCCCTTTTGCTTGCTGAACTTCTTGTTGTAGAGGGATTCCATTGGCTATTGGGATGATTGGTGCCTTTACATAAACTAAATTGTTCATGATGTGGGTGGGAAATTGAAGTAGCTCACATGAGTCTTTGGTGATGTCTCAGAGGCATCAAAAGGATTTCCAAGTCTTGTCTACCAGAGCTCTGGGACTTAGATGGGGAAAATGTCCCTTTGGGTTCTGACAGGCGACTGTATTCAGGACTGTATTTAGGACACCTGTAGGACTGTAGGACTCCAGGTGCTCTAGTTCCAGTTGGCATTCCTCAACACTAATATATGTATTCAAGGGGATGGGGACACTCCTCCCCAGTTAAGGGCCAATTAGGGGTTGCCAGTATTTTCTTAGATGATAGTGTTCACATAGCCAGTTCCGTGGGAGATCTTCTTGTTATATCTTTTAAAAAAACTGTAGTTTACACAGCTCCCAGTTTCTTACCTCTTTATTTCTCGGCAAAGACCATGCAATATTTATTTTGTTTGTGTAAAGGGGGGATTGTTCACACAGTCAGAAATCAACAGATTCACTCCAGATTGTGCCAAGCACATATTACTGAATGAATGCTGACTGTGTCTCTCTTGAAGAGAACATTGAGATACTGAATTGCAATTTGGTGTTTATGTCTGGGAGCATGTTCGCATTTCCATTTCCAAATGCATCTCTGTGCTTGTGCACATTCCACTGAATGAGTATGGGTTCCTCTTTTGGTCTCTACCAATTGTAGAATGGTCTGGATGACAGGCACTGTGCACAGCATCTCCCCAAATGCATCAGTTTGAGCAGGGCAGCCTGCTTTGTTCTCTGCTCTCCTGTTTTCTCAGCTGTTTTAACCAGTTCTAGTTTTCTCCACCCTCATCATCTGGTCTGGCTTACAAGTTTGTTTGTTTCTTTGTTTGTTTGTTTATTTATTTATTTTTTAAAGCAAGTCTCTAGGCTCTATAGTAGTGCAGTTTTGTGTCTTGATAGAAGCAGCAGCAGAAGCACCAGCTTGGGTAGTTCCTCTTGATACAAGGGGGAGGGTGATCACATAGTTCGGAAACAGACAGATTTACTCTAGAATATGCCAAATACACCAAGCTGTCACTTGGCTAACAAAAGTAAATCAGTTAGGCAGAGGGGAAGCAGCAGCTGTCAATATAACAAGGAGGGACAATGTTCTCTGGCTACATGGTCATTGGCAAAATGTTCTTGATGTGGCCGAGGGTGCCACTTCCTCCTCCTTGTTCTTCTCTTATGGATCTTGATATAAGGTGAGGTGAGATGGTAGCATCTTGGGACCTGCTGCTAACAGTGATGTTGCTACCACTGCTATCACAGTCACTGCCTGGCTCAGTGTTTCTTTTTGTTTGATAGAGGATTCCCCCACTGGCTTCAGAAGCATCAGTGGCCCAGACAGCTCAAGCCCCATTCTGTTCCCCCACTCAACAATTGGGTGGTAGAGGTCATAATGTAGAAATAGCAGCAACAACTGGTGCTCAACCAGAGCCTGGAAGAAGAATGAGGCTGTACTTCTGTGTAACACAGTACTTCTGTGTAACACTGTACTTTTGTGTAACACAGGGTGAGGTTTGTGTATCTTGGGGAGAGGAGATTAGAGACAGCCTCTGTAAGATAAATTTGTCATTTAAATTTAATTTATAAATCTATATACTCAAAAATAAGCCCCAGTGAGCCCAGATAACTGTGATTATGTTTTGACCACACACTGGTGTTGCTCAACCAGTGTCCCTGTTATCATCTGTGTAATGCTGGAGGGTGTGACATAGCTCTGCACTCCTCTCTGCATGCAACTATCATACAACACCAAATATTCTGCTTTAATATTTATGTTATGGCACAGTTTGCCATTTATAGTTTGAATGCCATCTCTGCCCCTATACTCCGGGAAGAAGAAGGAAATTTTTTTATTCTTATTTTATTCTCCAGTGTTCAAATATTTATCAGCTAGATGTTGCTCTAATGACAGGGAAGATAAGTTCCTTAGAGCAAATGGTTTCTTACAGGAAAAAAACCAACAACCCTTCTACCTCATTTATCAACAGACTAGCGAGAGAGAGAGAAGTGCATAATCATACATTGTGCCATTAGGGCATCATGAACACTATGACCCTTTTCGCACTAGGCTTTTTGCGCGAGCGGGGGCGGGCGGCTTGCGGGAAAAGCCTAGTTCGGGAGCCTGCCGGTTCCCCGCTGGTTCCTTCCGCAGCCGAAGGAACCAGCTGGGAAACGGCACCGTCCCGGAGGCGGCGGCGGCTCGCGAGTCCACCCCCCCGCGCGCGCAAGAAAGGAGCCCGTCGCTCCTGGCGCGCGCGGGGGGGGCGGGCGCGACTGTCGCTCGCTCCTGGCGCGTGCGGGGGGGCTGCTCGCAACAGCCTCCCGATCGCGCGCGCGCGCACGGGGGGCGGGCGCGACTGTCCCTCGCTCCTGGCGCGAGCGACAGTCGCGCCCACCCCCCGCGCGCGCGCGAGAGCGGGAGGCTGTCGCGAGCAGCCCCCCGCCCGTGCGAAGCAGGATGCTCTCGCATCCGCCACGCTAGCTCCCCGCCCCGCCCCTTCCTTCCGCACGGGCGGAGGGAAGGAGGCGCGACCCGGCCGCCTCCCCGACGCACCGCACTACAGGTGAGTGCGTGTGGGCGCCGGGAGCGTAGCGCGAGCGCGGGGTGATTTTCGCTTGAAAGCGAAAATCAAAAACCCCGCGCTCGCGCCGCTGCAGCCCCGTGAGAGTGCCGGAAGTGGGAGTGCGTCGTGTGGAGCGACGCTCCCGCTCCCGCACGGCTCACGGGGCTATTTCGCCCGGGAAAGCCCGTGCGAAAAGGGCCTATGAGAAAAGAATATGCAAACTGTTGAGGTTTGGAAACTTTGATCGGTCTGGAGGCCAGTTTTCTGTCCCTGGGACCCTCAAGGGTCATCCACACTGCCCCTAAAATGCCACCCCCTAACCCAAAATGAAGAGGAAACAGCAGCAGAGCTTGGAGTGCGTGGGGGGGAGGGGAGCAGGGCTACGGCATGGGGATGTGGCCATGCTGCATGGGGGTGTGGCCGTGGTAAATGGAGGCATGGCTGCAGTGCACAGGGGTATGGCCATGAAGTGCGCGGGCGTGGCTACGAGCTGGGACACCCCCCAAAAAATTGCCGCCCAGGATGCACCACCTCTATCGACCCCTGTCCCCACACGACTGAGTGGAAAGTGTCTAGAAATCCACTTCCAATTTTTTTAAAATGAGTGTTTATTTTTTCTTCTTCATTTTTTCAATGTTAAACAGTGTAGGTGGGTTTGGTCTGTAACCTATTCAAAAAAGAATTTTCCAGAAGAGACAGAGAAGAAAGCAATCAGGAGGATCCAGCAGTGCTGGGAGCCACAAAAGCAACCATGGCAACCAACCGATGTAAATACTGTGCCTTTCTAACTCTTTCTGTAGAGGGGGGATTGTTCACACAGTCAGAAATTAACAGATTCACTCCAGATTGTGCCAAGTACATATTACTGAATGAATGCTGACACAAATTATGACATTGATCTTATCTTCAGCAACATGAGTCAATTTAAAGTCATGACCAGCAACAGTGGTCATAGTGTAAACCAATGCGTGTGTATCCAGAAATGAATCCTGTTTTCTGTTTCAGGTTGGTGATATCAATATTGGTCTCTCTGTATGTTTCACATTGGTATTGTCAGTATAGGACAATCTCTCTCGTTCAGGCCGACAGCATCAGCGTGATGTCGCAATGGCCAGTAGAGGCAGAGAGCATCAACATGTACACAGTACTATAACACAATTTTCTAGTAAGGAATTCTCTATAACATCGAGCAGGTGTCTATGGAGAAAACAACACTTTTCCAGAGACATTGCAATACATTGAAGCATCTTTTATACATTTCTATAAAACTCCCAGCTATTTTAGAGCTTTTACTTATACCAAGTAATGCAGACAGCTTGGCATTAAAATGTGGAATAATGCAGTCAGATGAATCTTGGCAGTACCTAAGAGGTGACAACTTTCACTAGACACTATAACTTGTTTTTAAAGAGATTGCTGTAGATATCAGCTTGTGGTCTTTCATTCCATAAGAAATTACTTAGCATTTGACGAGCTTTAAGAGTCTTTGATTTCACACCTGAAATGGATTTGGGAAATTGGGAAGATTTAGATGAGGGTAGGGAAATATGTGGCCCTCCAGATGTTGTTGGATTGCACCTCCCACCATGTCTCACCTTTGGAAATGGTGGCTAGTGCTGGTGAGAATTGGACTTAGCTATACCATTAATCTGGTTCCACAGAAGTCAAGGCAGCTTCTAATATACTGATGGTTGCTGGATAAATAACTAAGGCCCTTTTCACACCTTACCTTGTTGCGGCAGTGGGGAGCGGCGCTCGCGTGAGCAGCCACTTGCGCAAGCTGGTCACGACAGCCCTTCTTCCTCCCGCATCAGCTTCCTGGTAGCGTGACCATCGCACTAGTGCCCCGCCCCTTCCTTCCGCAGCGCAGTCTGGGAGCTGTAGGCTGCGCTGGGGGAAGGAAGCGCGACCACCCCGGCTCGCCAAAGCACTGCATGCAGGTAAATGCGCGAGGGCGCTGCGAGCATTGCGCGAGTGCACAGTATTTTCAGCTTACAGCCGAAAATAAAAAAATGTGTGCTCGCCCTGCTTCAGCCTCGTGAGCGTTGCGCGAGTGGGAGTGCGTCATATGGAGCGACGCTCCCACTCACGCGACGCTCAAGGGGTGCTCACGCAAAAAAAAAAAGCATGTGAAAAGGGCCTGAGTAAATAACAGAAAACTGATGCAGTTTGAACTATATAGTCACTCTATCCCACCCCACCCCACCCCAATAGTCTTAGATTTTATTATTTTTTATGATTAAACATAAAAAGCCATGAGTGGCCTATGAGCAGTTTCTGTACCGGGTATCACGTGGAGTACGGCAAATGCATAATATGTGGTGTTTTTGATTATGTGCCTGCAGACATTGGTGATAGTGTTGAAAGTCAAAGCTGCCTGAAAATCGGCATTTTACCTTTTTCACTCCGGGTTTGTTGCTTTGAGTTGCTGAAATGTGATCAAACATGGAAGTTTCACTCTGAAAACAGAGCAGTGATTGAGCCAGGACAAAACGTATCAGCTTGCTTAATGGAGAAGAATCTGGCTTGCCATTTCAGAAACTCATGAATATGTTGTACTCATTATTGTAGCCAGATAAGAAATGCATAGTAATTACAGGCAAATTTACTTAACTGTTCATAATTTGTAGGTTATGATATAAACACACTCCAGCAGCTTTCAGATTCTGCAAATTTAGCCTTATATATGCATTCCACTTGTATCCACAAGCATTTTGCACTTGAATTTCAAGTTGCTCAGGTTCACATACCCTTTTTACCTCAACAACAACTTCTTTGTGCTGAGACTGCCTGTTGTAAAGGCCATCTACTGAGTCCATGACAGAATGAAAATCTGAACAAAAGACTGTTGTGCCTTTCTGTTTTCAAACAGATAGAAGAAACATACAGATTTAACATGCGTTCTTTTCACCCACCACTCATACTGTTCTTGTGATCAGTATTGATGTTGGAAGCACACCCACAATAGTGTTACCACAGTTCTGGTGTTAGCACTAGATATCTCTTGATATCAAATAATTTGGCCTTTATTTGACCTTTCTCTGCCCCCCTGCTCCACGTGTTTGCAAGGGCCACCAGACAAGTACGTAATAGGCGCGGCCGTTAATGGTTGTACATTCCAAACCTCATTTAGGCAGGCAACTTAATGCCTCTCCGATGCTCCAGGGACCACTCCTTCTTGCAAACCTACCTTGCTCAGCGCGACTTTACACAAAGACGCCCGGCCAAGTGCCGAGCCATTCCTTTATGTTGAGCCATTTGCATACTGGCCATACTATTGTCATCCAGTGCTAAGCTCATCATGTAAAACCTGACCTTTTCCAACGCCTTTGTCCCACTCTAAATTTCCTTTGTTCTCACTGAGCATGGCATGGCCTGTAGGCACAATCCACCATATAAAGACCCCCTGATTCCGAGTGCCCCTCGGATCACTTTCTCAGACTGCTTGGATCGCTCCTGAATTCCATCCAGCCTTGCTGCCGCTCTGTCCAGTGAAGTTGTCCCCTCAGTGAACCGCGCTGAGCTTTCTTCCCTGCAATCCTCCAGTTTCTCCAGGACTACGAGAAAAGGTGTCATATCACCCATTCCCCCAAAAACTCTCATCTCCAATTTCTAGTTAGCTGTGTGCATGTGGTGTCTTTTATGTTGTTTGTCCTTTAATAAAGCTATTATTATTTTTACTATTTTAAAACACTGCCTGACTGCTCTTCTGACCTGACGCTGTATACATAGGGTAAAAGATCCCAGCTAAAGTTACCCTGCCTCTTGTTAGCTTAAGAGAGTGCTTGAGTTAATTTCCCCCATCTTATGTTTTTATTTGGTTATTTGGGCGTCCCTCCTGGGACCCCCACAATACAGGGTAACAATAGAACATATGTAGACAGACAATTTGTATGGAAAAATGGATGAAGTTATGCAGACAAAGTCAAAAGTGCCAGCCTTTGGTTACTTTTTAAATAAGTGATTGCTTCAAAAGTGTTCCCCTATTTCAGAAGAATTGCCCTCACCCTGAAATGATTTTATATAGCTTCAGTGACATCAGCACATATCAAATCATTGTTGCATCACCACAATCAGTGTATGATAATCAAAAGCCTAGGGTCATCCATACATTAGATTCAGTGTCCATAGGTACTATCACTTTAAATTGGCTTAATTTCCTCTTTCTGTCTTTGTGTAGTTAGATCTGATTGATTTCCAAGTGCAATGATCTCATACCAGTCTTTGCTTAATCCCTCCCTGGTTATGGTTGCTCGTGTGACAAATCTAGAAAGAAGAAGAGGCAGCAATTAGGTATAAAACTAGATATAAAATTTTCAGTCCTTGTTTTTGTTAATTGGCAAGTGAAATATCTGAGCTTACATAAAAAGCCTGTTGCATAGAGTGCATATTTTGAGAGCATGCTCCAAAGAGAAACATCAAAAACATCAAAAAAGTTTGAAAAAGTATAAAACATGTTCTGTGTTGCAGCCCAAGTGTCCATGGAGGGCAATGCAGCCACCCAGATCCTGACAGTTGCTCAGCCCTGATGCAGGTGAATTAGGTATTCAGGAAACACTCAGAGAGGAGAAAAAAAAGAATTATAAATGTGAGTGTTACCAAGATTTGTTGACTCCACTTTAAATGAATGTAGAGGTTTCTCCTGAGCAAAAGCGTCCTCCAAATTTCTTGCACATTTCACTCTGACTGAAATCTAGGGGCAATTTTGAGATGAAGGGGTTTGTTTACATTTTGTTCTTTTCTTTTATTTGCCAATATGGCAAAGGAGAATGTATCCCTTTGTAAATTATTCATAGAAGAGGAAGGAACATCCTAGAATGTTCAGTGATGTCTTAAAGGCTTTGATGTAGAGAATTTCTGACTAGCAGGGAAACAACCAATCAACCAAGATGGGTTCCGGTTATATATATTTAAGTAAAAAACATGTTTTATAAACATTAACAAAATATGGATAACATCTATCCAAGATTATGCACATTTAAGCTAAATGAAATAAAGAGGAATACTGAAGCAGAAGCTTAACCAATACATGCTGGGAGTATTTAATTTCAGCTGAATATTTGTTGTTATAAACATATAAGAGTGGCTTCTATTTCTGGTACTGTTAATCTCAGACAAATGACTGAAGAGTTCTACATTTCTTGAAAGCCAAAATGGTGAGGGGAAATGATGTGCAAAAATATTTTTCAAGTTTTAATAAGAAATAAAATTATTCTGTTAATCAACAGAAATAACAAGAAAGAAAGACCAGTTCATACTTCTGCGGTACATAGATTTACCACTTGAGGTTAAAGTGCCAGTCTATTAGGAATGTGGGGGGAAAACCTGTGATTTTTCATTCCTAGAATAAATAGATTTCCTGATAGAGGTCAACAACTGGCTCCGCACGTGGTGCCACCGGCAACAGTTTGGGTTTTTGGAACATGGCCTGAATTTCCATGAACGTGGGCTTCTGGCGAGGGATGGGCTGCACCTCACGAAACCTGGCAGGAATGTTCTTGCAAACAGTCTCGCAAGGAGGATTAAGAGGTCTTTAAACTAAGTTCCACTGGGGAGGGAGACAATATTATTCAGGGCAAGGACTCAGCAAGTGCAGGGGGAAAAGGCCCAAATGATACTGGACAAGTAGTACAAGCAGCCAATGGTGGGAGGAGTACAAACAATAGTACAGGGCTTGCAGGAAGAGCCCGGGGACTTAAGTGTCTCTACACTAATGCAAGGAGTATGGGAAACAAGCAGGATGAACTTGAACTCCTAGTACAACAAAATAAATACGATTTGATAGGCATCACTGAGACCTGGTGGGATGAGTCTCATGACTGGAATATAGGAATAGAGGGGTATAGCCTATTTTATAAAAATAGACCAAACAAGAAAGGAGGAGGAGTAGCCTTGTATGTCAAGGATGTTTTCACCTGTGAAGAGATCCAGGACTTAAACCCAGAAAGCCAGGTCGAGAGCATTTGGGTAAGAATTAAGGCAGCGGGAAACAATAGGGATATTCTGGTGGGGGTTTACTACAGACCTCCAACCCAGGCTGAGGACTTGGATGACGCCTTCCTCAACCAAATGACTGCACATTCAAAGAGGAGAAATACAGTTATAATAGGAGATTTCAATTACCCGGATATATGCTGGCAGACAAACTCTGCCAAGACAGCAAGCTCCAGCAAGTTTCTTGCTTGTCTTGCAGACAACTTCATGGTCCAGAAGGTGGAAGAGGCCACAAGGGGATCAAATATTCTAGATGTGATCCTGACCAACAGGGATGACCTTATTAATGAGGTAGAAGTGGTTGGATCTTTAGGGGGGAGGGACCATGCCCTGTTGGAATTTGGCATTCAGTGGGAAGGAGAAGATAAGTGTAGCCAGACACTCATCTTAGATTTTAAAAAAGCGGACTTCTGTAAACTTAGGGAGCTGCTGGCTGGAATTCCATGGTCAGGAATAGTGAAAGGGAAAGGAGTTCAGGAGGCATGGGAGTTCCTTAAAAAGGAGATACTGAAGGCACAGTCTAAAACTGTGCCAATAAGGAGGAAAAATGGAAGGCATCTGAAGAAACCAGAATGGTTGACTAAAGAACTCTCAGCTGAGCTCAGTGTTAAGAGAAACTTGTATAGGAAATGGAAGGAGGGGGAAACCACCAAAGAAGAATTTAAGCAAGTTGCCAGGAGATGTAGGGAGGAGGTCAGAAAGGCTAAAGCACAGAATGAACTTAGGCTGGCCAGAGACATTAAAAACAATAAAAAGGGCTTTTTAAAATATGTCTGCAGCAAAAGGAAAAAGAAGGAGACGATAGGGTCGCTTCGCAGAGAAGATGGTGAATTACTCACAGAGTAAGGGAAGAGAAAAGGCAGAGCTACTTAACACCTTCTTTGCCTCAGTTTTTTTCCCAGAAGAATACAAGCACTCAACCTGGCGTTTGGGGAGCAGGGGAGGAAGCAGAGGAAATGAGGCACATAATCAGTAGAGAGGTGGTACAGGAATACCTGGCCACACTGGATGAATTCAAGTCTCCAGGGCGAGATGAATTGCATCCTAGGATATTAAAAGAGCTGGCAGAGGTCATTTCGGAACCACTTGCTATAATCTTTGAGAAATCTTGGAGGACAGGAGAAGTTCCAGCAGACTGGAAGAGAGCAAATGTTGTCCCCATCTTCAAGAAGGGAAAAAAAGAGGACCCAAATAATTATCACCCAGTCAGCCTGACATCAATACCGGGAAAGATCCTGGAGCAGATCATTAAGCAGTCAGTTTCTAATCACTTAGAAAGCAACACGGTAATCACGAGAAGTCAACATGGATTTCTCAAAAATAAGTCATGCCAGACTAATCTTATCTCTTTTTATGATAGAGTTACTAGCTTGATAGATGAAGGGAATGCTGTGGATGTAGCATATCTCGATTTCAGTAAGGCCTTTGACAAAGTTCCCCATGACATTCTTGCAACGAAGCTAGTAAAATGTGGGCTAGACAGGGCTACTGTTAGTTGGATTTGTAATTGGTTGACCGACCGAACCCAAAGGGTGATCACGAATGACTGCTTTTCATCCTGGAGAGAAGTGACTAGCGGGGTGACACAGAGTTCTGTCCTGGGCCCAGTGCTGTTCAATATTATTATCAACGACTTGAATGAAGGAATAGAGGGCATGCTCATCAAATTTGCAGATGATACCAAATTGGGAGGGGTTGCTAATACGCCTGAGGACAGGATCAAAATTCAAAATGACCTGGATAGATTGGAGAGCTGGGCTAAGGCTAACAAAATGAATTCAACAGAGAGAAGTGTAAGGTCCTACGCTTAGGTAGAAAAAATGGAATACAGAAATATAGGATGGGGGACACATGGCTGGATAGCAGTATGTGTGAAAGGGATCTAGGAGTCTTCATAGATCACAAGCTGAACATGAGTCAGCAGTGTGATGCGGCAGCCAAGAAAGCCAATGCAATTCTCAGCTGCATCAATAGGAGTATGGTGTCTAGATCGAGGGAGGTACTGGTACCACTCTACTCTGCTTTGGTTAGACCTCATCTTGAATACTGTGTCCAGTTCTGGGCACCCCAATTCAAGAAGGATATTGACAAGCTGGAGCAAGTCCAGAGGAGGGCGATCAAAATGGTGAGAGGCCTGGAAGCCATGCCCTATGAGGATAGACTTAGAGAGCTGGGTATGTTTAGTCTGCAGAAGAGAAGGCTAAGAGGGGACATGATAGCCATGTTTAAATATTTGAAGGGATGCCATGTAGAGGAAAGACAGGGCTTTATTTTCTGCTGCTCCAGAGACCAGGACAAGGAGCAATGGATTCAAGCTGCAGGAAAGGAGATTCCACATGAACCTCAGAAAGAACTTCCTGACGGTCAGGGCTGTCTGGCAGTGGAATGTGCTGCCTCGGAGTGTAGTGGAGTCTCCTTCCTTGGAGGTTTTTAAGCAGAGGCTTGATGGCCATCTGTCGGGAGTGCTTTGAGGGTGTTCCTGCATGGCAGGGGGTTGGACTGGATGGCCTGTGTGGTGTCTTCCAACTCTACATTTCTATGATTCTACGATTCTATGATCCTGAGGAAACCCCATCAGGAAAGGAAGAGTGGTTCTAGAATTCTTCATACTCTCCATACCATAATCTTAGTGGGTCTATTTTGTAAGATTCTGTGGAGTCTGTAAAATAATGCAGAAGTACAAAATGCATATACAGTGGTCCCTCCACATTTACAGGGTTTAAGGCACAGGATCCTTGCAAAAGTGGATAAACCATGAATATTTTAACCTCCCCAATGGTCCCTCCAACATGAATACTATAGACTCCTTTCTGCTGAGTATATTTCCCACTTTACCACTGTGATGCCTTAGCCAGATTTCAAAGTCTCTCTCAGCAGATCCAGCTCCTCACCACACTCCTTCTGCTCTACCTCCTCCTCTCCTGTCCTGCCAAAAGTGCCAGCCCCTCAATCTCTTTCCCACCTTGCCACCACCAAGCCTCAGCCATTTTAAACCCCTTCCATGGACCTCTTTACCCCACTCCTTTTCGTCCCAGTCCTTATCTCCAGCTCCTTTCACCTCATTTTAAACCCCTTCCAACCCATGACTCCTTTACTCTCTTCCTCTTTCTCCTAAGGGTCCTTTTGCCTCAGCCAGACTTTAAACTCTTTCCAACCCATCAACTCCTTTGCTCCACTCCTCTTCCTTCCAACCCCTTCCAACCCATCAACTCCTTTGCTCCACTCCTCTTCCTTCCAAGTCTCCTTTAATCTCCTTTCATCTTCAGCCCATTCACTCCTTTGTGCCCCACTTTCTTCCTCCCAATCTTTTAAGGGACTGAGAGGAGGATTGGGAGGAAGAGGAATGGAGGAGGAGGTCAATAGGCTGGGAGGGAGTTTAAAATCTGGCTTAGGTGCAGTGTTGGGAAAGGTGGGAAAGGGATTGATGGGCTGGTGCTGTTGGTAGTCCAGGAGACAGAGGAGTATGAGGCAAGAAGGATGAGCTGGTCAAGCAGCAGCTACAAACTTTCGAATAATCAAATTCACAATCAACTAGTGACATTACTCATTACTCCAATCACCCAACAGATCTTCATTTGTCACTGTTGTAGAAACTCAGAGAATAAGTCACTGGGTTACATGATAGGTTCAGAAGCAACTTGAAGGCACACAATAACAACAATAACTTGTCTTGCTACTGTTATTACTGTGTCATTGAAAAATAGCAGAAAATGCTCTTTGGTTTTCCCCATATCTAATTATTCTAAGTATGACTAGACTATGCTGCCTGGACTCCTCTTGTGGGCACAGTGTAACACACCATGCTGCTGCCATGTGCAGTGCACAAAGTTAGTTTGAGTGAATGTGCAGAAGCAGTCACTCAGTCATGTCCCATCTCCCTCTACCCAAAAGAATTTCTCCAGATCTCATGCTGATGCCCATTATACTCATTGAAAAATTTAAATTACATATATCCAGCTCAAAGAACGATTAAAAATGGATCAAAAATTAGAGGGATTGGAAACAAACATTCATTTAAATGAGTTTGAAAAAATAATATTTGAGAAGAAAGACCATTTGATGTCACAATTATATAAATTCATGCTAGAGTGAGAGCTGGAAACTGAGATCATAAAAGACACAATGATAGTCTGGGCGTGAAATATCGGTCGTGAGATCAAGCTGGAACACTGGAAGAAAAGTTTGGAGAACACACAGAAATTCACTCTGGCACAGAGCTTAAAAGAAAACCATCTTAAAATGTTGTACAGGTGGTATTTGGATCCTGAGAAACTAAGCAAGATGTACAAAACTAAAGACAAGAAATGCTGGAAGTGCGAAAAGGAGTTTGGCACTTTCTACCACATGTGGTGGCAGTGTGAAAAAGCAAAAAAGTACTGGAAGAAGATTCATGAAATAATTATGAAGATTCTGCAAATAAAGATACCAGTGACACCAGAGATCTTTCTCTTGAACATGTTACACCAGGTGGACAAAGAACATCATAAACATAAAAATAAGATACTTTATATGGTCACAGCAGCCAGAATAGCATATGCTAAATACTGGAAAAGAAATGGAACACCGGAATTGGAGGATTGGTTAAAGAAACTTCAAGAATATGTCTCCCTAGAAAGTTTATCACGTGCTATGAAAGAAGCAAGAAGGGGAGAAAAAGAAAACGAAATGATGGAAGTGAAGAGATATATTGAGAATAACTGGGCAAAGATTTGCCAGGAAGAATAATTAATATGAGATGATAAGAGAGGATAATAAAAATGCTTGATAGCTGAAGATGACAAATAGGTTTGGAATATGTAATGTTGGTGGCCAATCAACAGTTTCATAAATCTATAGAGGTAATAGATAAAAATGAGAAAGGATTAACCAAGTAAAAGAAAGAAGGAAGTGAAAGATAACGAGATGTAGAAAAGGATCTAAAATAGAAGCATTTGAGGCACTCCATTAACTGAGGGAGGGCAACTGAATCTTAGAAGATGGTATAAAAAGTGAATAGAAGATCCTTCTGAGTAAAACATATAATACAGACAAAATAAAGATTGTATAACAAGCATGATAGACATTATATATATCTTTCTATTATAGATTATATAATATTTGCAATATATTGCTGAAATGAAAATAAGTAAATAGAACATTAAGTATATAGATAATATATATGTTTTTATATAAACAGAAAAATGAATATGACAACTAGAAATATGTATGTAAATAGTTTTTTTTAATAAAAAATAATAAAAAAAGAAAAGTTTAAATTACAACAGCTGTGCAGGTAGAAAGTAACACTGCTCAGCTTCTTATGGAAACAGAACTGGTTATCATAGTAACTTGTTACCCTGATCTCTGGGGGTCCCGGAAGGGGTGCCCAAATAACCAAAACACAATAACACAACTTTGGGGGAAATTAGCTGGAGCACTTAGTAAAGCTAGCGAGAGGCAGGGTAACTTAGCAGGATCTTGCAACCCAGTGTCTATGGGGTCAGGTCAGTCAAGCAGTCAGACGGTTTAAAATAGCAAGAATGATGTTTATTTAGTACAGACAACTATCAAAGACACCACAGTCACACAGCTAACTAAAGAATCAGAGATTGACTTGAAATAGGGATTTTTGGAGGGAAATGGGTGATACGACACCTGTCTCGTAGTCCTGGAGAGGTCTGAAGATTGAGTTCGTTGGTATGGAGTCTCAGTACGTGGGACTGAGGGGACAGCTCGCCAAACAAAGCAGCAGCAAGGCAGTCTGGAAGTTTGGAGCGATCCGAGGAAGGTCTCAGAATCAGGGGTTTTTATAGGGTGAATTGTGACTGCAGGCCATACCTTACTTGGTGAGAACAATACATTTTAGGAGTGGGACAAAGCCTTGGAAAGGTCAGATTTTAGCATGATTGACTTAGAGCCGAATTAACAATAGTGTAGCCAGTATGCAAATGCGGAGCGCTTAGTACAGCTTTGTCAGGTTGCCTGCTCGGGGCAGGGAGCCTTTGTTAGTATCATGCATATGCAATGGGGTGTTTGCCGGAGAGGTCCCTGAAGCGACAAACCGGCTTTATCTGGCCTGCCTGGGTAGAGAATGGAATGTCCAGCAATTATTGGCTGTGCCTGTTTACATGCTTGTCCGGAGGCCTCACAAACATGTGGAGCAGGGTGGCAGAGGAAAGCCGAATTGTTTGATATCAAAGTGATATTGAGTGCTATCTCCGGATAGGCTTGGACCGCAGTAACAAACTCTGACAAGTAAAATGCTATATCCAAGCACTGACCATTCTGATAGAGTTTAGTTCTATACTGCTGCTTGAAATTGAGAACTGACAACTGGTAATTTTATAGCAGGAGTGGGAAAGTTGTAACACTCCACGTGTTGCTGGCCCACAGCATCTAACATTCTATGATATGAATGAATGAATATGAATGATATTCCATGATATGAATGGCTGAGAGTTCCAATCCCCAGGAAGATTATAAAATTCCTATCTGTTTAATAGTGCCATTATTTTAAGACTATCCACTTTTGCAAGAGGGTATTTTCTGTTTTTGTTCAATCATCCTCACCCCTGCCCCCAAAATTCTAAATGAGTAAAATACCTGTATTGTCAAAATACACTTACCGAGCATGGACCAGTGAGATGCCACAGCACCATTTCCAACTGGTCAGATAAGTACATTCATTTTTTCTGCGTCTGCATCTGCACTTGGCCTATTTTACAGACCATTGAAAAAGATTGCCATGATAACAACAACTGGCAAAGCAAAAGAAAAGAAAGGCACTAGCATCCTTTACTGATGGCTCACAGGGACTTCTCCAAATTTTGCAAAAGGAAGTAATCAGAGGGAAGGGGATGAACAGGTCAGGTTCAAGTTGTTTGCATTTGTGTTCAGCTCATCAGAGTTTTCTTTAGTAACATAAATTCATATTACAGACTAAACAAATCCTCACCACTTTTTCCTCATTATACAGAAGTTGACATTAGCTTTCAACCTCCTAGGAACTTCCTTTGTATCACTTTCTCTGCTCAGGAGTCCTAACCCATGTGCCACAATAATCCTGTGCAAAGTACAAGATGTTTATGTTTATTCAGATCATATTTCAGTTCTGAAGAAACATTGCCCAAGTTCTCTCGGTTTCAAAACCACCCTAGAAAACCTAGTGCTTAAAAGCTACTTTTAAGAAAAGCAAATATAGTGGTATGCTGGAATTAACTGGTATCCAGAGTATTGTATTACCGCTTCTCAGTTAGTTTGCCATTATCTTCATTTTTCAAATGTTCATAGTAACTTCCCTAGCTCTGATATGAGCTGAACATGAGCCCTAGTTCTACAATCAGGAAAAATTATTCTCCCTTTCTGCTAAGCAAATTTGGGAGTTGAAGTCCAAAAAGTAGCTTTCCCAAGCTTTATCTATAATACACTAAATACACAGTAGGGGAAAATAAACATTGGTCATGGACAAGCTGTTTTTTATGGAAGCTTCTCTGGCATTATTTATCTTCACATTGGAAATTTTCTCTTAACCTTAAGAAGCTTTCTTAGATTGTAAGACTATTTGTCCATCTAGCCCAATGTTATCAGTGACTGAGCAACCTTTCCACCTGAGAAGAAACTCTCTTTTCAAATCTCTTTGAATGTTCCTTCAGTGAGAGGTATAGTTTCTGCCCTACCTCCTACCTACAGGAAAGCAAGGACACAGGAGAGAGAGCAGAGAAAGCTCCAAGTGATGTGTTGCCTGATATAATTCTTTGCAATACATAAACAAACAAACAAGAGCTGAAAAATCTGCAGACAGTGGATTAAATATGTGCTTCTCTTCTACCTGCCACTTATTGGAATTCCAGAGCTATTCCTTTGTTCATTCTTTTGTTCATTCATTCATCTGGAAACTGCATTTTTAAAATCAGATATATATCTCTTAGATCTTGTTAGGAATTTTAAAGCTTCCTTTGCTCTTTCAGCTTGAATGCCCATTCCTTGTATAGTTTCTTAGATTTCTCAGAAATGGCCTCACAGCAGAACTATTTGTGCAAATCAGATAACACAGAGTAAATGGATACTTTGAAAATATTGTCATGGGAGTTAATCTTGTGCTGGGGTTCATCAGGATCAGTACTGATGTTAGGCAAAGTGAGGCGGCCACCTCAGGCACCAGATTTGGGGGGTGTTATTGAAAATGTAACAAAAGGTAACAGAATGTATTTATTTAATTATTTAGACTGTATTTTTAATGTCAGGAAAAGAGGAATAGAGTTGTAACAAGACCAATGATCTTGGGCAAAAAAAATCTGACATAAAATGTCTGGTACAAAAAACAGGAGTCTGTTACAAACCATGACTTTGTTGTGCAAGAGTGCTGTCCTCTGTGCAAGATATTTGTTCTACAGGTTTTTTGTTTGCTTTTTTTGCCTGCCTGGAGACAGGATTTTTTGGAGAAGGCCCCACAATTCCCCTCTCTCTCTCTCTCTCTCACACACACACAAACACACACATGCATACACACATACAGAAATGCCTAGGTATTTCTGTATAATTTCCTGAAACTCTTTGGCATATATGCATGCAAGAACTGCACAGAATTGTCTTCATTTGCAAGAATGAAATACTCAGAGATTAACATCCTTGTGCCACTGGGATTCACATCCTTCATCTTCACCCATGATCTTGTGTGTTTGTTTTCCACTTTTAAAAAGCCTAAATACCTTATTTCATTTTGTTGCTCCTTGAAAAAAAATAACACAATACTCACGGAGTCTGAAATGCTGATAGTCTCAGATTGTGCCAAACTTTCATCATGCCTTGCTAAACTCCGTCATGCTCTTCTCATAACCCATATCCCTAGTTTCTGTCCTTCCAGATGCTTCCCTGCCTCTATCTCCAGTCTCCATCTTACTGTATTTTGAAGTCTAATTATGAAACTCTGAGGATTATTGATATGAGATACCATCCATATGATGCACAGAGGAAAACTGCTATTCTTATTTAATACAAATATTTATATAGCAAGTATAAGTCTTCTTCACTACTGAGTGTATCTCATTTCCTCATTTAGGTGCTGAAGTTCAGACTCAGGATTTGTGTGCTGAAGTTAACTTTAGCCAAGTATAATGAAAAAGACAACCAATTGCAGCTCCCATAGTTGTACCTGTGTATGGTTTCTAGGTATATTGAGCTGCACTGGCATTTTTTTTAGTCTATACATAATTCATGCATATTTTCATGTACATTTTCACATGCATTTTTTTAAAAAAAACTACACTTCTATGCGTTTTAAATGCATACATATTTGTAGATGATTTTTAAAATGCTTGAAGATACATATTTTGCACAGTTTTGTGATCTGCATTACAGACTTTGGAATATATGTATTTTGATGTCAAATTGTCATTCAGTGTGTTTTTAGATTGTGTGCATTTGGTTAGTTTGTATTAGATTATGGCACAAACTAATTTCTCATGCAGTTCCTGAGCAGTGAACAGAATCACATACAGCTTCAAAGTGCAATTCACGTACACTGCCTTTTGCATATCTTATCCCCTTCCATTCACACACACTGGGAGGGTTCCTGTGTCTTTAATTGTAACAGGAGGTACTTTTCCTGGCATGGGAAATTCCTTTGAAATTTGGCCACAAAATTTCTGCTTGTCACACAAAGACACTCTTCCTCCTCAGCAAACAAATAAATTAGGATGTTTCTCCAATATATTAAAAAAGACCCACTAGAAATACTAATATGAGTAAAACATTCAACTTTCCCTTGTAGATTTTCATTTGTGAAATAAGAAGCAGAAGAAGAAGCCAAAGCAGTGTTTAACAGCCATTGAACTATGATGCTCGTGTCACATGAAGTAAAAATTACCCTTTGTTTCCTTCTGAAATGAAATCTATGTTTATCCCTTTCATATTAATTAGGGTTCCAGATTATTAATATTTAGACAGATTTTAAAAGCTTGATGAAAAGTCCTTATAGCATAATACAATTAAGTTCCAGTTGATCAGGCAATTATAAATAAATGAGCTTTTTTTTTTAAAAAAAAATGAGAATCATGCAGTCTGATAAACTGGTTTGTGGAACAAATGAGATAAAAGGAATGTGATGGGAAAGTTGGATATTTGTCGAACAAACTTCATCTGCCCTTTGATGGGAATTTTAACACCCTCTTACTGATTTTTATGACTTTTTTGGAGGGGGAAGAAGATAATTTGTTTCTTATCAGCCAATTTGTTTCCTCTCAAAGTCAATTATTCACTATAAGTTCCAGCTGAAAGATATTTACATGTTTAATTAAAGCTTAGTGGTGGAGACATCCATGCCTTACAATATTGAAACATTTCAATTATACTAATGATGTTTATGAATATGAAACAATAATATGCTTTCCTTTTATTTGAAGAGGTTACTTGTGGAGGACAAGCTTATCTGAAAGAATTATAAAACTGCCATGGAACAAGGCTTTTGTTTCTGTTGTAAGACTTCCCTGGAGTCTTCATTCAGGTGAAGTAGTTGAAGAAAAGTTTTAGTATTTCTAAAATTATAAATTAGAACCTGGGATGCTTGCTGTAGTAGGGTGGCTCATTTCTTACTCTGCAGAAGACAGTCCTTTGTTTGAAGCATATTCTGTTAGGAAATTTCTTCAGTCCACAATGACTTAAAAGATGAATAATGCTAAGAAGGAAGAGCAGGGAACCTGAAGTAACCCATCCACAGCACCTGGTCAGTGTTCCCAAATAGACACACACACACACACACACACACAAAAACATATAAAATCATGAATACATTTAGATCTACAAATATATTTTATTCATTTATTTAAGATCCCATTGTCCTCCTTATACAGGACCCAAGGCAACCACATGTAAATTTTTATGGAAATATGCAACCTCTTACTTTTGTAGTGAAACAGGATGAGAGAAACACATCACTTCTCTATACCAAACAAAAGAGCTATTCTAAGCATAATGTGAAGAGAAGGTAAAATAAGGCTAAGAATCTGCTTGTTCAGTAATGATTTGGTCAATTAAGCTGTTAAATTATTGTCAAGTACTTGGAACTTCTGAGGGAGGAGCTTTCATTTAATATAAAGTAATGGTAGAAAATTTTTATGAAAATAACAAGTATGTAAATTATATCAAGTGGACAAATAAAAGAAGTTATTTTCAAAGTGTTACCTTGAACAAAACAACAAAAATTATTTTAAATGCACCAAGAGAAGGGGTGTAAATCATCTATTTTCTCCTTGCATATGAGGACAAATAATTATGGTATTTTTCCTCCCTGTTCCAGGAGAAAACATATACACAAATATAGGACGGGGGACACTGGATAACAGTGCATGTGAAAGGAGTCTAGGAGTCTTGGTGGACCACAAGCTGAACATGAGTCAGCAGTGTGATGAGGCAGCCAAGAAAGCCAATGCGATTCTTGGTTGGAGTATGGTGTCTAGAACAAAGGAGGTAATGATACCACTCTGTTCTACTTTGGTTAGACCTCATTTGGAATACTGTTTCCAGTTCTGGGCACCTCATTTCAAGAAGGATATTGACTACTTGGAACATATCCAGAGGAGGGCGACCAAAATAGTGAAGGGTCTGGAAGCCATGCCCAATGAGAAATGGCTTAGGGAGCTGGGGATGTTTAGTCTACAGAAGAGAAGGTTAAGAGGGGACATGATAACCATGTTTAAATATTTGAAGGGATGTCATTTCGAGGAGGGAGCGGGCTTGTTTTCTGCTGCTCAAGAGATTAGGACAATGAGCAATGGATTCAAGCTGCAGTAAGGGAGATTCTGCTTAAACCTTAGGAAGAATTCCCTGATGGTCGGAGCTGTTTGGCAGTGGAATATGCTGCTTCGGAGTGTGGTGGAGTCTCCTTCTTTGGAGGTTTTTAGGCAGAGGCTGGATGGTCATCTGTTGGGAATGCTTTGATGTGTGTTTCTGCATGATGGGGTTTGATGGGTTGGCCCCTTGGTCTCTTCCAACTCTATGATTCTATGATTCTATTGCAGTATTCTCTCTCTATTTAAATACTCTGAAGTGTTAGGGATGGAGAAAAACTCATAGGCCAGTATTCCATATCAGCTACTTAGTTAAGTATACATTTCCTCCACAGGAAACAGGACTTTCTGTGCAAGAAAACCATTTTCTATGAAAAAAAACACACAAAAAAATATTTATTTATTTGGTTTTTGTAGGTATAGTGTGGTATAGTGGTTTGAGTGTCAGACTATGGCCCTTTTCGCACAGCATTTGCCATGCAAAAGGGCCTCCAGAGTGTTGTGTGATTGCAAGGAGCGTTTCAGACAATGTCCACACAATCATGCAATGCTGCTGGGTCCGGCAGGTGCTGATCGTGCACTATTTCATTTTCAGCTTGTAGCAGAAAATGGTGCATGATCGTGCATTGCTCCGGGGCCCCATGCACACTTACCTTGTGTGCGGAGCTCCAGAGCGGCGGCCCTCATGCTTCCTTCCCCAGTGCAGCCTGGGAAAATACCCAGCTGTGCTGTGGAAGGAAGAGGCGGAGCCCTCATGCCGCCTGCTGGCTGGCAGGCAGCTCCTGTGGAGCCGAAGCAGCGGGGATGCGAGAGCCTCTTGTAAGAGGCTGTTCACCTAATCCCCACGACCCCGTGCCGGAAAGAGGTAAGATGCGGAAAGGGCCTATGATTCTGAAAACCAGGGTTTGAATCCCTACTCAGCCATGGAAACCCACTGGGTGATCTTGGGCAAGTCAAACTCTCTCAGCTTCTGAGAAAGATGAAGGCAACCCCTTCTAAACAAATCTTTCCAAGAAAACTCTGTGGTATGTTCACAAGTTGGAAACTACTTGAAGGCACATAGTAGCATCAGCAGCAGCAACCACAACATAATTTTTACACAAATAACCCACATGTTTTTCATCACAGAATAATTCCTTTAGAACAGTTCAGGAAGTTCCAATACCAGGAGAAGACTGAGCAAAATTCTTGCTGGTCTATTACTCTTCATAGTTGGGTTTCCTAACTGTTTTGAAACTAGTTTTTGAACCTGGTAACAAATAGTTGCACATATTTTTTCTATCCTAAGCTGAAATTCTCTTCTGAACCAACAGGAGCACAGTCCCTATGTCCAGTTCCTGGGATAGGTCACCTATGAAGGAGATGAAAGCCTACTCCATCCCTTAATTGGAACAGAAGTCAGACTGTAATCTAGATGAATCCATATCACTCAGAAACCCTGAAACTGGGAGGCCACCACCTGCTGCAGTATGTTCCCTAGAAAGAGAATGTTGAAAATTGGCTAGTAGCTGTGCAGCACAGTGGGTTCCAGGGAGGGCTTTTTCAACAAGTGTCTCCTTTAGGCAGGTAGGAACTTTTCCCTGTTGTAGCAAGGCATAGACTATTCCTTCTTCCCAGTAGCCCTTTGATTTTTTTTTTTTAATAGATCAGGAATGGCAAGGGGCCAACAGTACCTTGCTAAAAAAATGGAACATTGGGCTCTTGGTGGTTATATAAAATGGTAGGATCCAGGAAATGGTAGGATCCAGGGAATATCTTTTCAGTAGAGGTCTTACAACAGCCTCCTTCAGACGTGTTGGGACCTGCCTTTCTGTAAACAGGCATTAATCACTTCTTTGGCCCACTCAGCCAGTCTCCCTTTCACCTGTTTAATGAACGAGGAGGAGGCCAAGGGTCTAGAACATGTGGTGGCTCTCATCTCTCCAAGGATCCTGTCTATATCCTCAGGCTGCACAATTGAAAAGTATCCATTACCATTGGACAAGCAGGGGCAGAGTTACATCCATTGGACCCATATCAACTATAGCATCCAATTCAGAATCACTCTTGAGTGATTTTATCTGCCAAGTGCTGGGAAATTCTTCACAGTTGGCTTTCCAGTGATCTGGGTTCTCTTGTGAGTTAAATTGCAAAACATCCCTGTTTTTCTTCTTCTTCCTAAAAAGCCAATCAAAACTTTTATCATATTTTTAGAAATGGCTCACAAACCACCAAGAAGCAACAATCCATGCGCTCTTCCTGAAAATTGCCCCATTCATACTGTGACAGTCTGCCTCCAGGTATTGGACTGCCTTCATCCAGCAACCAGTTACTTGTGTCTCCATTTGCTTTTGAAGGGCTCCCTCAGCAGAAACTTCATTGTTTGCCTTGTGATGAGGAATATTGATCCTGAAATTAGAAATGATTCCTAATAATTATTTTAAATCCTATCTGGCAGCTGAAGCATTTTAAACACAATTTTGAGACTGTGCAATTTTGTTTGTCAAAGTATAACTTTAAATGCTTGTCCTTCTAGGTTACTCTACTCTGATAATGACTTCTGGAAGTAGTCTGAGAAGACTGAAGTTCACAAAACAAACAAACAAACAAACAACCCTCCCTCTCACACAAAAAAAGTGAGGCCAATAAAATGTGTTTCCTTTCCCATCTCATTTTAGAAATAGCTTTAGAAGAGCAGTGTGCTTGCATGTGTGCCTACCAAAGAGATTTCACAGAAGACATGAAAGTCTTCATGTTCAATGTTTAAAAGGAATTGAATTCAGGCTAAATATTCTCCAAATTTTCCTGACATGCTCAAGGTCTTCCTGTAGACTTCCATGGCGGAGCAAGAAATCAAACTCTGGTCCCCAGGGTTGTAGTCCAACACTCAGACCGCTATACCACATTGGCAGTCGTTACTTTTCTTCAAATAATCTGTGATCAGAAAAAAAAAATTAAAAATAATCACCACTATTTTATACTCAATAGTCATGCTTCAGGAATTAAAATCTTTGAATTCTGTGCTATGAGAAAGGTGGGATATATTTTTGATTCTTGTAGCAGAAAAAAGGGGGTGTATAAACTAAACCAAAGCAAACAAATCTGCCAATATAGGACTTTTCCATTTTCTGCTACCAATTATGTAGTTTATTTGATTTCTACATTGTCCACCAGGAGATGGCCATCTGTGCAGTTGCTTCTCTTGTGTCTGAATAATATATTGAAGATGAACAAAGTATTTACTTCACAACATTCAATTAGTTGCTCTCTTGATTCCTTTCTTGAACCAAGGTCAAATTTTCCAACCATCTTTGATTCTGCTCTGTTTCCTACTTTTGCATTCCAATTGCCTTTGATTACCAACATGTCCTTTGTGGAGTGTGATCAATTTCCTCCTGGACTCCAGTGTAGAATCTTTCAATTTCTTCCTCTTCTGCCTCTGTACTAGAGCATAAGCTTGGATTTCTCAAAATGGAATAAAATCTATAATTTGACCAAGTGCAGTTTACTTGGCAGAGCTTACATGCCTGCAGGTATGATTAATGACAGATATTCTCATACCCCATCAACCTTTTGTTTGTGTATTTGTGGGCTCCAGAAATGGAGAATTTTCCCCATTATTTGTTTTGTTGATCTTTATAGTATGAACCAAGAACTAAATTTCTGGGTTCTGTTCTGCCTTGCCCATACAATAATACTGTATCTATCTGCTGTCTGAACTGACTCTATGATAACTTACAAGGTTTCTCTTTTTGCCCTGGCAGAAATGAAACTTTGGGCAAGATTTGTTGCTGATAGTGCAGTTGATTGTTCTGGGGCACTCTTTTCTAATCATAGCATTGTTGCTTATATTTAAAGTATTTTAATAATATTGAATATTTAACATATTTTAGATCTTTATACTATTTATTCCATCTTGCAGTTTTTTGGTCTAATCATTTGTTTTGTATGTAAAAGACTATGGTCATTAATAAATTAATACTAATAATGCAGCTTTGGACATTCCTTTCACCTCTGAGCATGTCAACAGCTGAACATCATTTTGGCTACCTTTCCATGTTGGTGAGATTGCATGATTGTGTGAGACAAGAGGCTGTGCTAATGATAGCACTGCTGCTGGTAGAATCTTGCATATCAAGCTGGCTTTTGTTGAGGAGTTAGACTAAATGTCCCAAACAGCTACTCAGCAGCAGCAGTAGTAGGGGGCGTGGTAACACTGGTAGAGGATATCTCAGAGACAACAGCAGTGGCACCGTAGCTAACACTTGTTAGTACTGTACAGGAGGCACTGGTCAATTACCTTTGGATGTCTTTTACCATGGAAACCATATAATGAGACAATCCAAAAATGAAACAAGAGATAGTGTCAGAAGATAAGACTCCCAGGTTGAAGGCACTCAGCTACTGGGAAAGAGCAGAGGACAAGGATAAGTAGCACTGTTTCTAATGATGCAACTGAATTCAAGCTGAAAGGACATTCAGCTGTCATGTGATAGTAGTTCATATTTAATAATATTTAATAGCGAACATGCAGTAGCAGTCTATATGTGTTGGTATCAAATGTAAAGAGGTTGACATAAAACATTTACATTACATTAATGATAGAAAATCATAAACATAAAACATTAGACAGTGTGTGACAATTTTCAGGAGGAGAATTTGATACTAATAGATGACTGGCTTGCATAAGTGAACCCTAGTCTGACCTAGCATTCCTCAAGTGTTCCTCAACAACCCTGTGTCATACTTTGCACTTTGCAAATTGGCAATGTGGTCAAAAATTGACAATCTTCACTTTTCTGCAATTTCATTTCAACACATTGGATTCCTCATTGCAGATCAAATAATAGAAAACCAGAGTATTTTAACATTTAAGACTAGCCATGATGGGAGCAATAGAAATTGAGAAGAGATGAGAGGATTTTTTGGAATCCTGTCAACAAAGAAATGGGAAAAAATAGAAAACCCCTTTTTGAAAAATATATTAGAAATTTGGAAGAAAAATAAGGAAAAATTAATGCCAGCTACTTCACCATTAACTCCTGTAGTGATGATGGCAAGATTTTCAAAAATAAAGGAGAGATTACTGGGTATCATGGTATACAGCTAGAGATATCATGGTATACAGCTAGAGCAGTGGACAAGCAATTGGAAAAGGAATAATAAAGATTTCAGAGAATATACTAAATTTGAACAAATGATTATACAAAGAGAAACTATGGAGGAAAATGAAATATTGAAGGATACCACAAGTGAAATATACAAAATGTTGGCAAAATATGAAGATGAATATCTTAGAAAAATATGGGAGAAAGATGTAGCACAAAAATAGATATTCAGAACTAGGGAAAAATTTGGAATCAGTGTCATTTAAAAAACTTGCTCATAAAGATAAAAGAAAATTTGGTTTTTAATTTGTTTTTAATAATTAATGTGTTTTAGGGGGATAGAAGGGTTGGTGGGTGGGGAGGATGGGGTACATTTTAATGTTTTAATGTATTTATATATTTTTGTAATGCCGCCTCGATCCACTGGGAGAGGCGGGATAAAAATAAATTTTATTATTAGTATATTATTATTATTATTAAAACTATTATAAAATGGGAAGAGGGTACCTAATACCAGTAAGGTTAAACTATATAGAGAAGAATTACTCAAGGTTGTGTTGGATGGGTTGTCAAGAGATTGGTATATATATTCATATGTGGTGGAACTGTGAAGGTGTACAGAAATTTTGGGAAAGTGTGTTTAAAGAGATAAAAGAAGTAACAGAAATTGATTTACAAATATGTCCAGGTATAGCATTATTATCTATATTTGATAAGATTAATTGTACGCAGGCAATGAAGGATTTGATTACAAACTTATTAAGTGTAGCAAGGTTAATTATATCAAGAAAATGGAAAATTCATGGAGATTTTCAAATAGAGGATTGGTATAAAGAAGTGTGGAAAATTGTGATTAATGATAAGTCAACATGTCGAATTAAGGCCAAAAAGGAAATAATGAAGGGGAATAATTTCAAAGCAATATGGAAGATATTTGTGGGAAAGGTTTTAATAAAAGAGGAAGATATACCTCCACAAGAAGAATTACAATTCTGGAAGGTGGAGTAAGTTGAAACATAATTGGCTCTGGGGTGTGGGTTGACTTTTAGGAATAGTTTGATATGTTTAGTAATAAGATCATATTTAGTAATAGTAACAGATTAAATGTAATTGAAAAGTATAGAGTTAAGAATGAAATTATTATTATAATAATGAGTATAATAAGAATGAGATCTAGATATAGGCAACAAAAGCATATAAGCAGTATGATATATAATATGTTGAATAAGTATATGATTGTAATGGAATTGGAGAGAAATAACAATGTAAGCTTATTTTTGTTGAAATCCCCCCCCATGTGTATCACATGGTGTTTTTCTTTTTTCTTTTTGTTCTGTTCTTTTTTCTTTATAATCAATAAAAGAAGAAGAAGAAGAAGAAGAAGAAGAAGAAGAAGAAGAAGAAGAAGAAGACGACGACTAACCATATGGTAGAGATAACCAAACAACCAGGACTTAACTCTTTGAGGTTTCTACCTCCAACAAAAGTAAAACTCTTTCATTTGGTAATTGGCACAATTTCCTATATAGCACCTATAAGTTTTCCCAGATGTAAGAATATAGAGGCTTCTTGAGAAATTTAGTGTTCTCTGGTTAAGAAAGGGCCGGGTAGCCTCTACAGGACAGGTCTATCTTGGATTTCAAGGGATATTACTTTTCTGTTGAAATTTGATTACCTGGATTTTACTACTCTTTATTTCCCAGTCCCCATGTGGGCAAAAAAGGAGAATGGCCTCTATCTGCATTGATATCCCTCTCGACCATCTTAACTGAAAATAGAAGTAGCATCTTGAGATAAAATACAGCCCTATGACTCTTAACACCATCATTTTTTTCTCCTCCTATGATTTTTAACACCTTTTCCTGATGAAGAAGCCAGTAGAGCTGTGAAGGCTTACATAGTGTATTTTGTGCCTTTTTAGCTGGCACAATAAAGGATTTGCTGTTTTGTGGATTTTGTTGTATTTTGCTACATGGGCAACATGGCTATTCCTGGAGATGTTATAGTTTGTACTTTTACTACTCTTAACAACCATAAGAACATATTTCTATTAAGTAATGCATATTTGCAGCATACATATCTTGTACAAAGATCACTCTTTTTTTTTTTTTTTAATAATAGCTAAGCTGATCTGCCAAAAGGAAGTATGCTGAAGGAATGTAGGCTTCTGGGTATATAAGATGAGCTGGATGAGATGCAATGTGTGCACATTTTTTTCTCTCATCTAACCATAAAACTGGCATATGTGAAGCTTCTAAAAATGTTAAAAGTAGGAGGTATAAGAGGGTAGAATTTAGTTCCCTACTTTTTCTTATCTCTGGTCACCTGGAAGGATTTTTTTACTTGTGGGTAGGCTGCATATATAACCACTTAGAATGCATTACTTTGTTTAAGTAGGCGTGTGGAGCTATCTGTTAATCACAGTTAAGTATGTTTAGGTGCTGGAAAAATTTGATGCAAAGGCTTACTCTCTGTCCTTCCTGAGCTTGTTTTGGCTTGTTTCTTTGGGTGGGGGGAGTTGTCTCAAGATTCTGGAATCACTAGTCCCTCTGACTAGAACTGAATTCTTGATCACCAGAAAGAATTATTGGGAAGGTCTATGAAGAAAGAGTTTAAATGAATGCAGCAGAGACCATAAGTCAGAGTGAGCAAATACAGTCACCCAAGCTGTTTTTGTACCCCTGATTTTCCAATAATTCTCATAATGTCCCCTTTCCTGAAAAATGTAGATTGGGTTTCCTGAAACTCTCAAGGAACAACCATTTACTTTTTAAATAGTTCAAATGGACCCCTGTACTATTCAACATAAAAACAGCAATTTTTAAACTCCAGATGTAAGTGTCTGCTAATTGTGTTTTTTTTCCCCTTCTCTCTTTTCTTCTCTTCTCTTATTTTCTCTTCTTTCTGTTGTTGTTTTTTTGGTCATCCACTTTCTCCCAAAAACTGGGATTCAAAGTGGCTTACAATTTAAAACAATAATACAATTAAAAACATACAAAAAGTGAATATCAAAATAGAATTAAGCTATTTACAATATTAAGCCAATTACTCCTCAGTAAAAAAAAATGAAATGGAACTGAAAACAATAAAAAGCTCCTTTACAACTTTTACAGCAGTACATACTTTGTTCTTTAAAAGCTTTGTTTTAAAAGCCTGTCAGAATAAAAAGGTTATAGTTTGCAGATAGAAGGGCGACAAGAAGGGGGCTGTTTTTGCCTCCCTGATAAGAGAGTTCAAGAGTTGAGGGGAAGCCACTGAGAAGGCCTTCCCTCAGGTCTCCATCAACCAGTGATGTATTTAAGTCTTTTACCCCAACTCTCAAGTCAAGTCTCAAATCTCTACCTTCAAGTCTCAAGCCAAGTCTAAAGTCCTTGAAGATAATTTGAAGACAAGTCTCAAATCTGGGAGCCAACTTTATACCCCAACCTATATCCCAGAATTTTTCGACAGAGTCCAATAAAGTCAGTTTTAACAATTTAAGCAGAGTTGGCCCTCCACATCTGCAATTTTTCCACCTGCAGCTTCAGAAGTGGGGAATGGGATCCTTCTTACTCCCCCTTCCTGAAGCTGGAAGCTTTTGTGCCAAAAGGCATAAAATAGTTTACAGTTTCAGAAGTGGGGAATTGGATCCTTCTTACTTCCCATTTCTGAAGCTGGGGGATTTTTCAGAAGTGGGGAATGGGATCTTTCTTACTCCCTACTGCTGAAGCTTCCAAAGCTGTAGAAGGAAGGATCCTTCCTCCTCAAGCCTGCTGCCTAACACATTTCCTGTTCCCCTCTGAGAAACGCACCCTACTCTGGGAGCAAGTCTTCTACTCTTAGGAAGCATTTTGGAAGGCTCCTCTAGTATGCAGCAGGGGCCTGCCTCAAGCCCGTTGCCTAATCCATTTGCTGTTCCCCTCTGAGAAATGTGTTCACACTTTGGGCTTGAGACTGATTGTTATCTGATCAGTAGGCAAAAAGAGATGGAAATGTTGTTCAAAGTCGTAAGGTTTCTGGGTGAATGTGTTCTGTTACTGAACCAAGGGCAGCAAGTCAATCACTAAAAGTATAGAAGTCTCAAGTCGAGTCAAGTCAGTGCATCATTTATTGCTGAGTCAAGCCCAAGTTGAGTCACTGAAGTGACCTAAGTCTGACTTGAGTGTGAGTCTACATCACTGCCATCAACTGTGCTTACAATGGTGGTGGAACTGAGAGAAGCACTTCTCCTGATGGTCTTCAAGCCCAGGCTGGCTCATACAGGTGATACATGAAATAGCCTAGACCAGATCCATGTAGGGATTTATAGGTAATCACCACCACTTTGAGTTGTGCCCGGAAACAAACTGGCAGCCAGTGGAGCTATTTCAACAGGGGTGCAGTATCTATTTATGCATTTTGGCAATCTATGGGCTTTTCCGCACTTTGGAGGGGAAATGGGGCAGTCCATTACTTACTGGACTGGCACGCTTTTCCTGATGATCCACGACAGTCCAGAGCTGTGTGTGCCTGCTTTACACACTCTCTGGCGACGAAAATGGAGGCTTCTGGTTGGCAAAGGCTCTCCACCAATCGGAGAAGCTCTCCAGCCGGAAGCCCTCCCCCAGAAGATCTGCAGACTCCACACCGGAGCGTGCCTGTAGATCTATACTTTACAGAGTGACGGGCTGGAGCGCACCGCAATATTGAAAGTCCTCTTTTAATCAGTCTTTCAATAGCACGGGCGACCAGCAGTTCTGGGCGTTCCGGAGCGGGCTGAAGTCCGGACAAACAGTAAGTAGTCCGAACCCAGCTCGCTCCCAAATGTGAATGTCCTTGTGGGAGGATGCACCAGCCCATTTCAAAAATAAAATGCGGAAAAGGCCTATGTGTCCTCTATATGGTCCTGGGGGCAGAAAAATTCCCTTTAGACCTGCCAAAGTTGCTCACGTAGTCATAGGCCCACAAAATAGTAGATATATAGATCTGAATCCTATTGTTTAATCTCAACTAGAGTAGACTCACTGACTCAGATATTAAATGGTGAATTAACATTTATGTAAATACTATTAATTAAATAGGTATTGTTACCCTGTTCTCTGGGGGTCCCAGGAGGGGCGCCCAAATAACCAAACTACAATAACACAACTTTGGGGAGAATTAGCTGGAGTACTCACTAAAGCTAGCGAGAGGCAGGGTAACTTAGCAGGATCTTGCAACCCAGCGTCTACGGGGTCAGGTCAGTCAAGCAGTCAGGCAGTTTTAAAATAGCAAAAACGATGTTTTATTGAAAGGCAAACAAACAGTAAAGACACCACAATCACACAGCTAATGGAAGAATTGGAAATAGGGATTTTCGGGGGAAATGGGTGATATGACACCTGTCTCGTAGTCCTGAAGAAGTTTGAAGATTGAGTTTGTGGATATGGAGTCTCAGTACGTGGGACTGAGGGGACAGTGGCAGCAAGGCTGGATGGAACTCAGGAGCGATCCAAGCGGTCCAAAGAAGGTCTCGGAATCGGAGGGTTTATATAGGGTGAATTGTGACTGCAGGCCATAACTTACTCAGTGAGAACAATGTAATTTAGGAGCGGGACAAAGCTTTGGAAAGGTCAGAGTTTAGCATGATTGGCTGAAAGCCGAATCAACAATAGTGTAGCCAGTATGCAAATGTGGAGCGCTTGGCACGGCTTTGTAAGTCTACCTGCTCGGGGCAGGGTGCCTTTGTCAGTAGTGCGCATAAGTAAAAGGATGTTTGCCAGAGAGGTCCCTGAAGCAACGAACTGGCTCAGTTCGGCCTGCCTAGGTGAGGAACGGAATGTCCAGCAATTACCGGCCGTGCCTGTTACGTGCTTGTCCGGAGGCCTCGCAAACACGTGGAACGGGGTGGCAGAGGAAGGCCGAATGCTTTTGATATCAAAACGATATCATGTGCTCTCTCTCTGGGTAGGCCTGGGCCGCAGTAACAGTATACTCTAGTTCACTACCAATGCGATTCAGACCACAGTATTTTCCAGAACAGCATTAGTGTTCTTGTTCAGCTTCCATTAATTTCAATGCAATTTGGAAGACATGCTTTCTGGAGGATTTGCCTATGGATTGGCTGAGCATTTCCCTACAGTAGCAGCAGCAGCAATAGCAGTAGCAGCACCTGCAACAACAACAACAACAACAACAACAACAACGGAATTAATCTGAATATCTATAAACTGCTTTTCTGGACCAAGTCCATTGTTGTACAGAAGTTGTTTTTGAAAACTTCCATTGTCTGAAGTCCTCCTGGCTGAAATTAATTTAATTTGTTTAGGTTTAGTGTTGAATAGTAAAATAAACAAATCTTTTGTATTATCGATGTCACCAAATTCTCTGCCCCAATAACATTTTATGGGCTCTTGCAATTAAACAGCTGCTGATAATAAAACTGCACTGGTAAAGCAGTGAGACTGATTTTTAGGGGGGGGGATTTCTTGCTTTTACAGCTGCTGTTTAAAAAGTGGAGGGCATGTGAAGTTAAAATCTGCTGTATTAGTAAATTATGATTTAATGTAGACCATCATTATAGGAACAATGTATTAAGTGTTGCAGTTTTCCTTGCAAATCAAAATGGTATTTGTAAAAAAATAAAAATAAACGTGATGTTGGTATCAAGAGTTTGCTATTACCCTTGTCTCCGGAGAACTGATTAATCATTATGTCCCTGTTTGCTTGGCAATTATTATTTTTTATCTTTTGCAATAATCCTGATCATTATAACTGGGAGATGGTGTGATGTTTAAAGAAGGAAAATAGTCCTGGGGTTTGTTAGCACAGGGATATAGAATTATGAGAGAAACATAGGGAATAATTTTGTTGCTGTCTGTCATTGCCTAACTTGGGGTTACCCACCAATTTTGATTTGCCATGCACTCAGCATTGACAAAATGAAAATTTTCAAACAATGTAGAGTTAATTTATGGAATTTAGGAAGACTTGCGTATTTATTTATTTATTTATTTTATTAAAATGTTTATACCATACCCTATATCAAAAAGATGTCAGAGTGACTCACAAATAACATTTTAAAAAGAGTTTAAAATAATAAAAAAAAATTAAGTAAACTTAAAAATAATTAAACCTAATATTGGGTTAAAAGAGATTTAAAAGATTAAGAAGTTTTAAAGCTATGTACATCAGTATTTATGATGAGTTAATGAAGGCTTGATGAATAGCCAACTTTCCACTTGGCGTCTGGATGAATTGAGTGTTTACACCAGTCATGCCTCCAAAGGAAGGACACTCCACAATTTGAGGTGCCAAGGCTGAGAATGCTCTCTCTTATGTCCCAAAACAGTGCATGGACCTCACTGGTTTGACACAGATGGGCTCCCCACCATTATACTTCCAGAATCTTTGCTGAAGTGACATCTGTACTGTCTCAGTCAGAGCAGCATAGCTGATAACTCAAACAAAACAAATAACTCCCAGCTCACTACTTACTTTTATTCAGTAAGTACAAGTTCATAAATAAAGTGCAACTGAAGTCCAAGACAAGCGAGTCCAAAGTCAGTCAATCAGTGTAAACCAAAGTCAGGCAAGGAGTTCAGCAATATATCCAGTGGTCAGAAAGATCAGATAAGCTCTGACAACTCCTGGAGGGGAAGGGGAGCACTTATATAGGTCAGCAGCCTAATGTAGCTGTTGCCTGAGTAATTGCTGCTTGCTAGAAATCCTCTGAGATCTATGCAGGTTCTCTCTTTGCTGTCTATGCTCAGCAAAGGTGGGTACAGGTAAGTTATCTTCTGTGCCTGAAGGGGCAGGACTCTCTGCTGGAGCTGGCACTGTGTCTTGTTCTATTTGTGGCACTGTAACCTCCTCCTGTACAGCAGGTACTGGCATGTCCCCTGTTTCAGCCTCTGGGTCAGAGTCCATGTTCTGGAAGCAAGGCATGATATCTTCCAAACTGCTTTAAATCTCCTCACAGATTAAAAAGAAAAGTGTTTTGGCTTTCAAGTTCTTGCACAAGTATTTTTTCCCCTATCTATATCCTCCTGACAAGTTCTTTTAACACTGCTAATATTACTAATAATGAAATCATAACCATCATTTTAAAAGGTCTGTGAAACACCCATATAATCTTTGAATGGATGCTTCTGCAGAATCTCTAATGCAGATCCATCCATATCCTAAAATGTCATGCTCTCTCATACAAATGAAATCTAAGATGGCATCCTTGACCTCTTTTATCTTTCCAGAGTACTGGGAATGTTGAGGAGTCTTCTGAAAATGAAGAGAGCTGGAAATTTTAATGACAAGCCAGACTATACTACATTGAAAGAGATGGGTTTTGGTTATACTTTTCTATGCTACTGTCATTCTTGCTAGCATGATTGCCCCTAGCATGAATGCCCCAAACATTTTTTTTCTGAAATTGAATATACCATAGGTAGCCATAAGAGGACAATCCAAACCTAAAGGAACTGGGATTCAGTCTCTGAAGTGTTTACCTTGAGCAACTGTCAAACAAATATGATTTTGGCTATCACTGATAAGTTTTCTGTTGTAGAACATAAATTTATCTCCGGACAGGACATAGCAAAGGCTTCTTGACTACAACTATTGTACTCATATTCTGCCTACGAAGGGGATTATAGTCAGATATGGCCTAGATTTCAAAGGGAGTTTATTTATTGCTGCCAATAGGGACAAAAAAATTTACATTCATTGGCTTTTACTGCCTTTGTCCTCAGTCACTGCAGAGGTGGTGGTAGTGGTCTATAGTCCTCAACCAAGAACACTTTAAATACTATCATAAACAAAATGCAAGCCCATGACTTTAACATCATCACTTTTCTTCTCCTGTACTGATTTTTAACATCTTTGTCTGAAGAAGCTAGTGAGCTTTGAAATTTAGCCTTTTTTGTTTTATGCCTTTTGGCTGGCCTAGTAAAAGTAACAACACAAATTGTATTTTAGATTTTTTTTAAAATTGACTTTCATTCTAGGTACTTCAAGAAGGCTTCTAGGGTAGGTGATTTTTTTAAAAAAAACCTGCCATATGTTGGAGCTGTGTTTTACAGTGAGAGAATAAATGGTTGATTGAGGCAATGGTTTGGTTTCAAAAGGTAGATACTTTAAAAATGACATAGTAGTTTCATTGATCCCTTTGTCTGTTGGACTTTTACTAGCCCCAGTTTCTCAATAGTCCCTGATTAAGGAAGTCAAAATGAGCTGTTGGCAAGCTGATCAGTTTTCCTGTATTATTGTCATATATGCTGTTTTCTTTCCTGTAGTAGACTGTAAGCCCAGAAGCATCGGTTTCCAATTGCAATTTTGTATCCACTCCCATGTTCTGCCTGAGACAGGTAGATCAAGTTTCAGGGAATTGTGTATATGCATTCAGTGTTCCTGATGAATCCTGAACTGTCACAATTGCCAAATTCTTCTATGACCTAGAAGTGAATTAAGAAAGAGCGTGCTGTGGAAGATGAATCAAAAGCCAGGCAGATAGTCTGGGTAAATAAATGCAACTTCTAATATTCTTTATTATTCACTGTGCTGGCTTGCGATGATGGGAGTTATGATCCGATAACATGGGGTGGGCTGCACTTTGCCCACAATTGCTATAAAGAAAATGCTTGTATATGTACAGCTAACCTTATGTCAAGATGTTCTAATGTCTGTATGAACAGAGTGAAACTTCATAGAAGTTTTTTCTCCATCTTTATTCTTTGTGGCAAGTGAGGGTATTTTCAGCCACCAGATGGCTTTTGGATATAATTTGTAGCTCCTCAGGAAGAAGACTTGCTCGACTGGCTGCCAATGAAATTCCCAGCTAGAGTATGAAACCCAAGTCTTCCATTTTAAATTACAACAATATGATTTGCAGTGAAGTGTCATTATAGAATTCATTTTTTATTCATGATTAGACTATATTTAGAGATGCAACTTACATTATATGGGAACTTAGTTCACAGACTGAATGAAGAGGGTCACTTTGAATAATGTGTATGGTAATTTTTGTAATTAAAAAAAAAATCTCCATAACATGAAGACATGAGAAAAAGTGGCCTTCTGACCAGAATTAATTAATATTGAATTTGTATCCTGCTTTTCTCCCATATGGGTTCAAAGAGGCTTACAATAATTTAAAAAGGTGTTGCTGAAACATTAATTTAGAAAGATTAAAAAAGAATTAAATATCACTATTATTAAAACATATGGTTAAAAATGTAAAAACACTTAAAATTTATTTAAAACATTGTTTCAATAAAAGATAAAAAGATTAAAACATCACACCATTCCTATACACACTACCACTCCATAATTAAAATTCAAAAGTCTGTCTAAATAAAAACATCATCACCTATCAGTGGAAAAAAGGCCAGGGAGAGTGAAATGGACCTCCAGTAGAAGTCAGTTCCATTTTCTGGGAGGAGCCACAGAGAAGGCTCTCTCTTTAGTCTTCACCATGCCTGTGATGGTGCTGGGAATGAGAGAAAGCCCTCTTTTGCAGATCATTTGCTGCCCTATATAAGGACATAGCATCTCTCAGATAGTCTGGACTCAAGCTGTTTAGAACTCTAAAGGTCAAAAACAGCACTTTGAATTCTGTCCAGAAACAGATTGCAAGCCAAAGCAGCTGTTTCAACAGGGAAGACATATCATCCCTATAGCCAGTCCCACTCAACAGCCTGGCTGCAGCATTTTGGATTTACTGAAGTTTCCAAACAGTTTCCAAAGGCAGCCCCATGTAAAGTATGTTACAGTAGTTCAAACAGGATGTGACCAAGGCATGTGTTACCATAGCCAGATCTGAACTCTGAAGGAAGGGGTGCAGCTGGCACAGTAGTTTTAACTGTGCAAATGTACCCCTGGCTGCAGCCAAAACCTGGACGTCCAGGCTCAGATCTGAGTACTGGAGCACACACAAGCTGTGAACCTCAGATTTCAGAAGGAATGTAACTCCATCCAGCACTGATTAAATTCCCATTCCTTGATTGACCTTCTGACTGACCAGTAGCACTTCTGTCCAGTCTGGATTAAGTTTCAATTTGTTCACTTTCATCTAGTCTATTACTGACAGCAGACACTGGTTCAGTAGAGAAACAGTTTCCTTGCAATTGGATGGAAAGGAGAAATAGAGTTGTGTATCATCAGCATACTGATTACACTGAACCCCAAAACTCCAGATAACCTCTCCCAGCAGTCTCCTGTGGATGTTGAACAGCGGGGGGGGAGCAAATGTAGCCCTAAGGGACACTACAGGATAGTGGCCAGGATGTTGAACAGGCATCTCCCCCTACTGCCTTCTGAGCCCCTCCAAGAAAAACTGGTGCCACTGTAAAACCGTGACCCTTAGCCCCATCCCAGAGAGACTACTCAGAAGGGATACCATGGTTGATAATACTGAAAGCCACTAAGAGGTCCAGCAGAACTAACAGGGAAAAATTTCAGTGTGTCACATGTCCAGTTCCTTGCATAGATCATCTTATCAAAGCAACCAAACCTGTCTCTGTCCCATAGCCAGACCTGAAGCCAGATTTAAATTGATCTAGGCCATTTCCACATTAGCATTTTAAAATGGTGCAGAGCGACCTCCAACGGAGGTCTTCTGCACCATAGCGTGGACTGGCGTGGACTACTTTTTGTAGTTCCACACCTCAATCCACACAGGAGCGACCGGAGCTGGTCACGCAGTGTGTTTTTAAAAACCTCTTTTCAGAGGTTTTTAAAAACCAGGGAGCACGCAACCCCATGCCACTCCGTCGCCCGGCTCAGAAGCAGATTTGCAGGCGTGCACAAGTGCATGCCTGCAGATCTGCCAGGGGTGGGCTTCCAGCTGGCGAGCTTCTCCGGTTGGTGGAGAGCCTCCACCAACCAGAAGCCACCATTTGGGATTCCAGAGGACTGTGGAGCAGCGAGCTCGCGCTGCTCCACGTGGCGACGGACTCACCTGGCTGCTGGTAAGCTCGGTTTTCAGGCGTTTTCGCCTGTCCCCCCACATGTGGAAAGGGCTCTAGATAATCCATTTCATCCAGGAATGCCTGTTGCTGGGACGCCACAACACCCTATAATACCTTGTCCAAAAGGGGGGTATTGGAGACTGGTTGATAGTTCTCCAGTATTGTGGGATCCAAGGAGAATGTATTGTCTAGAACAAACCTGGGCATTGTATGGCCCCCGGGCCACATATGGCCCTTTGATTGGCTCTTACCGGCCCGTGTAGGCTAATTGGAAATTACAAAATAAACATACTTTCTAACTTTACCTCATGTATGGTCTAAAGCTGCATTTTGAAGTTGTTGTTTTATTCACATGCATAATGACAGACGTGCACAATGGAATCAATACTGTCACAAGAGGACTTTACCCTCAAAATGTCCGCTAAAAAAAAAAAGGTAGATGCTGAATGCAGGGTTTTCAAAAAGAATTGGACTGCGAAGTATTTATTTACCGAAGTAGGGTAAGCCCGGTGTTAGCTTGCGGGGAGCAGATCGCCGTGTTTAAGGACTACAAATTTGAGTCGCCATTACGAGACGAAACCGCTGAGAAATATAAAAACTTGACTGACACTGAAAGGGTGCGGACTTCGGAAGCTTTGCTAGCTAAGCTGCAAAAGCAGCAAGGCTGTTTTACCAAACTTCACGCAGCCAGGGATGCAGCAACCCAGAGCAGCTTTGTGATATCCCACAAAATCGCTAAATACAGTAAGCCGTTCTCGGAGGAGGAGTTTGTCAAAGAGTGCTTGGTGGACTCTGCAGCACTAATATGCCCTGAAAAAAAAAGCGGCATTTGAGCAAGTCCCGCTGTCCAGGCGAACCGTGACTAGAAGGATCGAGGACATCGCGGGGAATCTGGAGCTTCAGCTGCAACGTGAAGTGGCATGTTTCGACTTTTTCTCCTTGGCTTTGGACGAGAGCTGTGATGTCCACGACACAGCCCAGTTACTCGTATTCGTCTGCGGGATAACACCGGACTTCAAGATTACGGAGGAGCTGGCAGCAATGCGGTCGATGAAAGGAACGATGACAGGGAGCGATCTGTTCATGGAGGTAAACGAGTGCATGGACACACTGGGACTGAAATGGGACAGACTGACAGGCATCACAACGGACGGTTGTCCAAATCTTACCGGAAAAAATGTCGGACTTTTGAAACGTATGCAAGATAAAGTGACTGAAATCGACGTGGATCAGAAACTGGTATTTTTGCATTGTATTATACACCAACATGTGTTATGCAAATCAGTGCTAAAAATTGACCATGTCATTGATGTTGTTACTAAAATAGTAAACTTCATCAGGGCAAGAGCATTGAACCACAGACAGTTTGTCGCACTTTTGGAGGAGTATGAGACCGAGCATTGTGACATCGGCTACCACACAGCTATCAGATGGCTCAGCCTGGGCAAAGTGCTAAAAAGAGTCTGGGACCTGAAAGCAGAGATTCGAGAGTTTTGTGAGAAGAAAGGCAAAGACTTCCCAGAGCTCTCAGATGAGGACTGGATGGCAGATTTTGCATTTTCTGTTGATGTGACTGCACTGATGAATGAACTGAACACCAAACTGCAAGGCAAGGGCCTTTTTGTTCATGAAATGCACAGCCTGGTGAAGGTTTTCATAACGAAGATAAAGTTTCTTTCAAGCCAACTGGAGAGCAACACTCTCACTCACATGCAAACCCTGAAAGAAGTCACACCACCAGCTGATCACCTCCGCAGGTACTCATCCATGGCCCTTTTCGCATTAGTCTTCTCGCGCGAGCGGGGGAGGGCGGCTCGCGCAACAAGCCTTCTCCGGGAGGCTGCCGCTTCCCCCTCCTTCCTTCCGCAGGCGAAGGAAGGAGCGGCGAAGTGGCAGGCTCCCGGAGGCGGCGGCGGCTCGCGCATCCGTCCATCCCCCCCCCGCGCGCGCGAGAAAGGAGCCTGTCCCCTCCATCCCCCCCGCGTGCGAGAGAGAAAAGGCGCTCCTCCCGTCCGCCCCCCACGCGCGCAGAGAGAAAGGCGCTCCTCCCGTCCGCCCCCCATGCGCGAGAGAAAAGGCGCTCCTCCCGTCCGCCCCCCGCGCGCGAGAGAAAGGCGCTCCTCCCATCCGCCCCCCGCACGCGCACGAAGCAGGACGTGTCGCGTGAGCGCCCCGCCCCGTCCCTTCCTTCCGCAGGGGCGGAGGGAAGGAAGCGCAACCCGGCCGGCTCCCGGACGCTCCGCACGAAAGGTAAGTGCGCGCGGGCGCCGGGAGCGTTGCGCGAGCGCGGGTGATTTTCACTTGGAAGCGAAAATCAAAAAACCCGCGCTCGCGCGCCTGTGACCCTGGCGGAAGTGGGAGTGCGTCGTGCGGAGTGACGCTCCCACTCCCGCAAGGCTCACGGGGCTGTTGCGCGAGAAAAGGCCCATGTGAAAAGGGCCCATGTTGGGAGCATTGCATGGTGAGTTTTCAAGGCGATTTGAAGATCTCAGAAAAATCGAAGATGAAATGTACCTGATTTCCTCTCTCTTTACCTGCAGTGTGGATAATGCACCCAGTGATGTTCAGCTGGAACTCATCGACCTGCAGTCTGATGCAGTACTGGCAGAGCACTTTAAGTCAGTATCTCTGCTAGATTTCTACTCTTCTCTCAAGGAGGAGAACTTTCCAAACATGAGGAGACATGCTCAGAAGATGTTGGTTCTCTTTGGCTCTACATACATATGTGAACAAACATTTTCAATGATGAAGTTCACGAAATCCAGGTATAGATCCTCTCTCACTGATGATCATCTGTCAGCTGTGCTTTGCATCTCCACCTCAGACATTCAACCTGACTTCGATGCACTTGTTAAAGCCCAGCAGAGACTAGATTTCTCTCACTGAACAAGAAAAGAGAACTTAAAAACACCAAATGAAGTGATTAGACTACAAATGTTGGCATGTAAAGGCACCAACTAGCAGTGAACTGGGACACTTTCTTTGGAAGCCTTTTTCTCAGAATCACAGTTCAGTGATGTTTAGTGACAGTTCAATATGATGCATCTTGCTTAATATTTGGAGTACAAAGACAATATTGTGATGTCTTGAGAATGCTAAGAACCTCTTTCCAACAGTAAATGAAACTCAAAATGTGTTTGAGTGAATGTGACTGGAAATTTTCACTAATATGAGTCACAAATAGTGAAAAATGTTCATTTTGTTTACCATTGTTTTGGGAAATTTTATTTAATAAATTACATTTTTTTTTGTAAGGCAACCTCACTTTTTCATTGTTTAACTAACATATACTCGTACCAGCTTGTCAAAACAATGCTATTTACTGCTTTTTATAAAGAAATACAATTAATATTATGCAGAATTGAGTTCAGCCTTTTGGCCCGGCCCTCCACAATATTTTTAGTTTCTCATGTGGCCCCATGGAAAAAATAATTGCCCACCCCTGGTCTAGAATTTGGATTTATTTGGATTTAATTTGTCCAATATGATCATATGGGACCCCTACACTATGAACCTTTGCTAATGTAACTCTCTCCCTTAAAATCTTTACTACACCCACCATTCTGCAGGCAAGAAGGAAAATTATAACTCACATTTGAGGACAAATGAAAAGGAAAAAGGGAGAGGAAAGGAAAAAGACTCTACAGCACCTCTAAAACTAATTGATTAATATTTTAACATGAGCTTTTGTGGATATGAATCCATTTTCTCAGTCATTGCATCTGAGGAAGTGGTTTGATATCCACAAAAGTTCATGCTGAAATATAAGTCATTGAGTCTTAAAGGGGTTGCTAGATTCTCTTTTTCTCTCTCCCCCCTCCCCTTTCTGTTCTGCTGCAATAGACTAGCAGGACTCATTTTTTGAAAAGGTGAACTAGTGCTTACCATTGCCCCAGCCCCAATTTCCTCCTTTCTTTTCTGTCTTACTCAAGAAAATTGCAAGGGAAGGGAAGAGGCAGAGGAGGAGAAAGGCTTGCCTTTAGATTGTTTGTGAGTATTTCCTGGCCAGCTTCCACAGCCAATCCTTTCTTCCTTGTTCTGGCACCTCTGGGAAGAAGAAGCCATCATTACACCTCCTGTATTTTTCTGTACCTGGATTTCCCCCCATCAGGATGCTGCTGCCTGAAAATGCGGCAATTTGTTTTCTTTTGCCCTTCCCATCATTGAAAAATAGCTGAATATCAACTCAAATAGGAACTAGAAATAATATGACACAATTTCTGTTTCACGGGTGATACACTGGTGCAGCCTGCCAATGGAGCACTGAGGTGAAAACTGGCTGTGATCTATATACGGTTGTCCACCCTGGAGTATGCAGCACTGACCTAGATTGTCAATTGGTCCACTTCTGAAAACAGCAGCTTGATATGTTTATACATTCATATAATCTTTCTGAGGGTTTAAAAGACAGGTCTATCAAATAGCCTCAGGTGAACTTCGAATGTATAAACAAGAGCTTAGACTATCTGTACTGAATTAAAAGTTGATGAGAGATTTCGTCTTACTAGAGTTTTCAGCCTTTGTGTAAAACTGCTCACTAATGGATACGTTGCATATTATTCTCTTGGAATTTAGTCATAGTATATATTTATGGTCACTTCCTGTTTCTTAGGCTTCCCTCCTCCCTACATTCTGTTTTTGCATAACCTGTAGATATTTTCTCCTCTCTTTCTCTCTCCCCTATGAGACCCTGAGTTTGGTTTTAAAGCTGTTTTTTATGTTTGATAAAGAAGAGTAAGCTTATTCTATTTTTTTCCTGCTACCCTGTGTGTGTTGGTAATGACTGGTTGTTCCTCAGCTTCTGCCTGATTAATTTCATCTTTCTGTGGGTAATCCAGTGCTAACTTTCATGTTTTCTAACACATATGTCATAAAACGTTAGGAAAATTTGGGTATCCCATCTTAGATGTAACATCTGAAGAATTTCAAGGGAAGACAAAAGATTTTGGGGAGGAAGTCTTAGTTATTTCACTAGAAATGTGTGACAGCCTTCAGAATTGTCAACAAATCCTAAATAAGACAAATTCCAAAGGGAATATGGAATTTACTTCTCAGATGTTTTAGGGGAATTTAGAAGAGTTTGGGGAGTCTGTTCTGTAGTTCAACTGCAAGCAAGCAAGTTTTTAGTTCAACAGCATACATTGAAATGCGTGCTAGCTCCACACAATGAAGTTCAGGCAGAAGTACTTTGTTTCAATCTGTTTGGGCCACTTCAAATTTGGGTTACATCTAAATTCTTCTGCCTAATACTAAAACTGAGTAACTAGAATGTAGGCTAATCCTGTTTACTTGATATCACCAACTTTGGCTTAAACTCAAATTTACCTGGACTTCATGTCACAATTGAACTGTGGTTTATGTTGCGCATAATCTGGCTGCTACCTCTTAAGATGATGCAAGTGAGTGCCAGTGAGGGCTGAAGCATCTGTGCCAATTCTGTAGGAGCTTGTGCCAGGCTCTTCTTGAATTAGAGTCATTTCTCTAACAAGTTATCTTTTTCACATCTCTTCTGGCTGCCGAATGTGATGTTACTGTAATCTTAACGCAGTGCCATTTGTAAGCTAAATTTATATCACAGATTTGCATGTTAAGTGCCTTACTGGTAAGAGCAGCTCTCAAAGACAGCATGTTTATACCTCCATTTGTGCTTATGTTTGAATGCTAAAATGGAGCCAAGTAAAAAAAACAGATGATTTTACACCTCTTCCAGCATACTCAAAGACGGATCATTTATTTTAATTGTTGATTGGAGTGACCCTCTACAGTGCCAAAAAGGTGGCAGTTAGTATCATGATCAGACAGTATTTGCTGTTTCATCCATTTGTGGAGCCAACTGTGCTGCCAGATTTCTGTATTTCCTTTAAAGGAGCATGTTTTTTAAAAGTTTTATTTGCTTTTTATAAAATGTTCCTGAAAGGAGACAGAACAGCGTCTGTCATGCATTCCGCTGTTATTGCATTAATTCAAAATCACACCAGGGTTTTTATCAGCAAAAAAAAAAAAGAAGTAAGAAATTTATTAAATAATTTTCCCTTGTACAAGAGGGGAGCAGTTGTGCATCAAGCACTAAAAATATACTACTCCAAAGAAAATGGCTACACACAGGTAGCTTTATACCCTGCTAAGCATCCATTACAGAAGCAAGAAATGCTAATTATTGGCTAATCCAAATACATGCGTATAGGAACTAGGGCCCTTTTCGCACACATTTTTTTTTTTTTTGCGCGAGTGCCCCTTGAGCATCACGTGAATGGGAGCGTTGGTCCGTACGACACACTCCCAGACATGCGGCGCTCAGGAGGCTAAAGCAGGGTGCACACGCATTTTTTATTTTTGGCTTAAAGTCGAAAATACTGCACGTTTACGCAATGCTCGCGGCACTCTCGTGCATTTACCTGCGTGCGGTGCATCGGTGAGCCAGGGCGGTCGCGCTTCCTTCCCCCAGCTTAGCCTACAGCTCCCAGACTGCGCTGCAAAAGGAAGGGGCAGGGCGCTAGTACGACAGTCGCTCAACCGGCAAGCTGATGTGGGAGGCAGAAGGGCTGCCGTGAACGGCTCACATGAATGGCTGCTCGCATGAGCGCCGCTCCCCACTGCTGCGACAAAGGTAAGGTGTGAAAAGGTCTTATGTCATGAATACATTATTATGTCAGCATATAAGCACTACGCACGTGCCTCTGGGTGGTCCCAAATTATAATACAAGATTCCACCCAAGGGGTATGATTTTTAATATTAAATGAAGCTTTATGAGGCTCTCAGTCACCAAAGTTCATCTCTTGTGGTCGCTCCCCCTCCCCTTGGCCTAGCTTGGCCTACTCCAGATGCCGCAACCCACAAAGTCTACCTCTCTTTCACACCTGTTGAGCCCACTCAGTTAGTTATCTCTTTTACTATCTACTGTTACTCTACTTGGCTTCCTGTTATTCTAAGTTCTGCAAGCTGATTTTCCTGTTATCTGCATTCAGCTGCAAGCACAAGCATTCTTCTTGTCTTCCCTGGCCCTGTTGCTCTTTTTGCTAATTCAATGTGCTTGCTATTAAGCTATTGATTAATTGTTTCCTAATTATTATGCCCCTACACAACCACATTTCTCCTGTCTCTTTTACTTTCTTCCCTGGCTTTCTTCTCACTTTATCATAAAAATCAAAACCTTTCTTTTTATACTTTTGGATCCATAAGTTCTCTTCTTTCTTTATCTTTAGCTGATTTTCTGCTTTTGTACATTCTTTCTTCTCCCTTTATCTTGCCAGTTATAATCTTTTAAAACCCTGCCTTCTTGTTACTTCCTATACCCATCCATGTTCTACTGTGCCATCTTAAGGAATTCTCTGCCCCCTTATCCATATAGCTTAATCTATCCCTGCTTTCAAAAATCTCCTTTCACCTTTATTTTTAGTTTCTTTCATTTAATATCTTTTTTCTTCCTCTCCCGCACTCAGCTCAGCTAATCATCTCCCATGTCCTGTTTTTCAAGATCTCTTTACTTTGGTTATATGACAAAGTTCATATTAGGATGATGCCTTTATTATGTTAAGTCAAGGATAGAGCTTGGAAAAATTACTTTATGGGGCTACTAATCTCAGAATCTGCAGCCAGCATGGCAGCTCTGCTTAAGCTTTGCTTATATGTTACCACACCACCACAAAAAAAGTACAAACTTTCACATTCTAGGAAAGAAGTGGCTAAGGTATTCAATCATCCAATATGTCTTTGATCTCATTTATCTCTCACCTCAGCCAATCAAGGACCCTGAAGTAATGTTAAAAAAAAAGAAAAGAATATTCAAAACATGAAATTGTTACCCTGTTTACTGGGGGTCCCGGGAGGGACACCTAAATGCGCTCCCAAATAACTAAGTTTGGGGAAATTAGCTGAGAGCACAAGCTAGCAATGCAAGAGGCAGGGCAACGCAGTGGAATCTTTTACCCAATGTCTATGGGGTCAGACCCAGCCAAGAAGCACACCAAAGTTATAAGGATAATTGAGATTTTATCCCAAACAAACAAACAGTGTACGCAACACACTCACTCAGATAACTAAAGAAAATAAAGGTTGGAGAGATATAGAGGGATTTTTGAGAGGGATTGTTGAATTGGGTGATACGACACCTGTCCTGAAGCCCGGGTAGTCTGCAGACTGAGTTCGGAGATGTGACATCTCAGTACATGGGACTGAGGGGACAGCTCGCCAAATAAAGCGGCAGCAAGGTGGGATGGAAGTCCGGAGCAATCCAAGGATGGTCTCGGAATCAGGGGTTTTTATACAGAGAAATGTAACTGCAGGCTATTCCGTACTTGGGGAGAAACAATGAGTTTTGGGCGCGAGACAAAGCTTTGGAAAGGTCAGATTTTAGCATGATTGAGTTAAGTCCGAATTGACAAAGAGGTAGCCAGTATGCAGATGCACAGTGCTTGACAATTGAGTATTCAGCTTGTCAAGTTGCCTGCTCGGGACAGGGAGTTCTTTGTAAACAGCATGCATAAATATTGAGGGTGTTTGCAGAGAGGTCCCCTAAAGCGGCGATCTGGCTGTTTCTGGCCTGCCTGTATTGTTTTGGGATATTGCAGCGTTTAGTGGCCGAGCCTAGTTCTGTGCTTGTCCGGGGGCCTCACAAACACGTGGAGAGGGGTGGTGGAAGAGAGCCAAATTATTGATATCGATATCTAGCATCCCCAAATCTGGGCTAGCCAATGCAGTAACAAAATGCACAAGTAAAAATATTTCAAAACAAACTAAAGTGACTTCTTAGAAAATAGGTTTTAAAACACAATCAGTTAAAGCTGCCACTGTTTTTGAGAACATCAGATTATGTTAAATCTCATTGGTTCAGTTGGCCACTAGAAGCTCAAAAGGCATGGAACTAGCCTTACTCCCTCTGGGAGGGAGGTCTACAGTCAGGGTGCTGCTGCAGAGAAATTCTTACCAACCTAGCCTCATTGATTGGTGGAACATGTAACAAGGTCTCAGCTGACAATCTCAGATTTCAGGCAGACTCATATGGGAAGAGGCAATCTTTCAGAAATCCTGGTCCCAACAATCATTATCTATCTATCTATCTATCTATCTATCTATCTATCTATCTATCTATTTTGAAATTGAGTTCTGAAGGAAAATTGAAAACCAGTGCAGCTTGTGGAAGACTGGTGATACATGATCTCTAAAGTACAAACCCAGTAACAGCCTGAATGCCACATTTTGCAATAGCTATATCTTTTTGAACACATTTCAAGGTACTTCCATGTAGAGTGTATTTTTGCTGTTGTTATGTGTCATCAAGTCAGCTTTGACTTATGATGACCCTGTGAATAAGAGACTTGCAAGAGATCATTTTAATAGCAGTCCTGCTCAGCAATTAGAAACTCAAAGACCCAATCTCTTTGACTGGGTCAATCCACCAATAATGTAGTCTTCCTCTTTTCCTTCTGCTTTCCGCTTTATTGAGCATTATTGGGGAGGGGGGGCGTTCCAACAAGCCACGTTATCACATGATACATCTACAGCATGGTAGCCTTAGTTTGCTCATTTTGGTTTGTAGGGAGAATTCACACTTGATTTCCTTTTGGATCCATTTATTTCTCTTTTTGGCAATATGTGTTAATGACAGAAATCTCCTGCAGCATCATAATTCAGATTAGTTGGGGGTTTTTTTCCTGTCAACTTTTTTCCAGTCCTTACATAGGATCAGAACTGCTGTGACGTGGATGCTTCTGACTTTGATATTCAACTATGTATCTTTACACTTGAGGAACTTATTTAGTTAGTTCATAGTTTCTCTTCTAATCCTAGTCTTCTGATTTTTATCCCCTACAATCTCCCTTTTGATGAATGATTGAACCAAAGTATAGGAAATCTTTAATAATTCTGATATCTTTATCTCCCACTTTAAAGTTATACAAGATTCCTTTGGTTATTATTTTTGGTTTCTTAATACTGAGGTATAATCCTACTTTTGTACTTTCTTCATTGACTTTCTTCAATAGTCATTGCAAGCCTATCTTAAATGACTGATGTTTCTTCCTCCAGCTTTCACATTTTCTTCATCCAAGTCTAATCCTGCCTTATATATATATGTTGTACAAAAAAATTACACAGACAGGGGAATATACCTGATAGGGTAATGCTATCTCGCCCCTTGACAACTGAAAACCATTCTGTTTCTTCATATTCTATCCTGACAATAGTCTCTTGTAGAGGTGGCATACCAGGGCATTCAGATGTTGTAGCAGTCCCATTTCTTTTAGAACAATCCACAGCATAACCTCTTAGTCTAAAAGGACAGTAAGTAAGACAGTGGCCAAATCTTGTTCTTCATAGGAAAGGGCACATCTGGTGCACTAATCAAAGCTGGGCAAAGGCACGGCAGACATCTGGCCTTCCAGACCCAAGAGCACCCCCAAGCTATGAACCTAATCCTTGGAAGGAGTGGAAATCCACCAGAACAGGTTGTAATCCCACCATTGTTACAACCTGTTCTGATGGATTTCTACTCTTTCCAAAAGATTGGGTGCTCTTGCATCTGGAAGGCCAGATGCCCACCCTTGTTTAGTTTCCTTGTTGGCCAGCAGTATCTGCTTGCATAAAGAAAAGCATATATGTCTCAGATCTTCTTCCTTCCAGTCTTTTCACACCAAAATATACAGTCCTGGTAAACTATGCTGTTTCTAAGGCTATTTCTGCACTACACTGTTATAGTGCTATTATTTCACTTTCAACATCCCATTGAATCCTAGGGTATGCAGTTTAGGGAGGGGCAGTTAGAATTCTCAGCCAGAGAGCTCTTTGGCCTCGGTAAACTACAAACTCCAGAATTCCACAGGATGTTGAAAGTGGAATAATAGCACTATAAAAGTATAGGGCAGAAATGGGCTAATTTTCATAGTTTTATCCCTTGGGATATACCACATTATACCATCTCTTAAAGGGACTCCTTTTTCTCTTGCACAATGGAATCCCAAAACTATTTCAGCACTGACTGGGGAAATGTACCAAAGCACTTTTACTTTTGTACTTTGCAACTTTTATTACACGATGAACACCTTTCAGTCAGTCTCTTTCTCTGTCTCTTTCTCTCTCTTTCAATTGCCCATTCCACTTTTTTTTTTAATTGCCATTGTGCCAGTTGTTAGTATTCCACTTGTGGAATACTATAATAATTATGCTAAACAATTAATATATTCCATTTGTCCTGTCCTATCCACCCCAGGTTAGTAGTCCTGTTATTTAGGACAGGAATGGATATCTAAAAATAGGTGCTGTTACCAATGATTACTGGATATCATAAGGCTAAATTCATAACTTTCTGTTAGTACACATCACTGAGCATAAGAAAAGAAGGGTCCACTTAATAGAATGTTTTGTTGTTGGTAGTGGCTCCTGTCTAGATTACAAGTAGTGCATGATATGAACAGTTACTTTTTGGACTGTAGTTCCCAACATTGCCCTTTCTGAAGATTTTGGTAGTACAAAAATGCAACATTTTCCAGGCTCTGATTTTATATGAAATATATTTTATGCACACTTTGTTACATTTTAAAACCAAGACTGCATCGTAAAATTGGAAGTATATAGTCAGAATGATAATTGTTTTGGTCTGAACATTTATTTAGGAAGTATGAATCAAGTCAGTTCACTGTCAATATTATCTACTTTCACGGCTGCTGTACTTGCAAGATTTTTGTAGTCAGCAGGAAGTAGACTAGCTAAACTCTCAAGTTTCCTTGTGGCAGTCAACCCAGTATTATGGAAGTCAATTCTATATGGAAACTTTTCTTTTTGGAAAAAAAAATGGGCATGGTAAGCATGTACTGTTTGGATAAATGATTCTTTTGTGATGAAGTGCTTTCTTTGCTTATCAGTTTTATTTAGTGATGCTTTTCAAGAAGAAGTAGGGGAACATACCATACCTCCTTTTACTTCCAAAGCAACAATTATGGGAAGGGTTATATAACTCAGAAGGAGGGTACTAAAAAGAAAGAAGGACTCACCTCCTCTACACCTTTTGTGGAACCACTGCACAAGGGGTTTGATACTGGGTTGACAGATCATGCAAGCAAGTACAAGCACAGGTGACCCAAATAAGAGTTTCCATCTTGCTGTTCTCCACAAAGGTAATCTCAGTTGGTATGGGGGAGAGATTGCTGTTCCTAATTTGTTTTATTTGGAAGAATGAGCTGTCCTTATTTCTTTCAGTTAACCCCAGAACCACTCAGAGCTGCGTCATATTTGTTGCCAGGCCAAGGGCAGAGGGGAACATGTTCGATCATCTCATTTATATTTTATCAGTCTTTCCATGAGCTCTAAACAGTGAGCAGAGCTCCCTTCCCCTCCACAATAACCCTCAAGCATAAGTAAGACCGAGAACAAGTGACTGGTCCCAAACCACCTAATAGTCTGTGTTGCTCCTAGTCAAACACTGCATTATTGCACTGTGCTGGCTCTCAGTATGTCAATTATACTCAACTAAACATGCCCAACTAAAATTGTGTATCTTTGAAAAATGCACACAAGAACAATTTAGCCATTGGGGAAAATGTCTAAAAACGGGCACATCTAAGAAAAATGCACAAAATGGTGATACTTCAGGGAATGTGTGTAACAAAGTACATACATAGTTTTGTGCTGATTGTTTTTTTTTTCTTCTTTTAAATAATCTTTCAACAAAAAGGAAATGTGGAAAGAAAATGTAGTGGGATTCAGATAAATGCAAAAATAAAAATGAGATGTTCATATTCTACATGAGTGATGGATGAAGGGGCAGGCGACAGTCAAGAGGAAAGCAAACCTCATCGAATATTCATATTGAACCAATTCCTACATTTGACTATAGTGAATTCCATGTTTGCTTTATCAGTTTATCAGTTGCTGAAAATACCTTAAAATTTCTAGTCTGTAGTGGATGGTAAAATGTAATGGTGGTTTTTCTACTTAAAATTAATAAACCTATAAAAATGGTACCAAATAGCATTGTAAACATTATAGCTTGGCACTTACACCTACAGTAAGGAATTGAATGCATAGCACATTATGTACAAACAATAGGTTGGCGTCTTCAAGGCCTTCCATTTATTTGAGTAATCAGGTGCATCGCATATAGATAGGATACAATAAAACAGTATGAATTTGCAACACAAGAATAAAACCTCATGGGGAGAAGATGAATTGCAATTCTTTCTAGCTACTTAGCTTTTATTAGAGAGTCTCTGTGGTGTACCTTTAAAATAAGGAAAAGGCTTCTCTCAAAAGAGAACATGAAGTCTATTTTCCAATGTCATACTGCTTACTCCTGATCTCATTTTTGGGCCAGCGCTTACATTGGGCAGAATTTGCTGGTTGACCCAGGGTTTGTTTTATTTGAAGGGATGTCATGTTGAGGAGGGAGTGGTCTTGTTCTCTGCCGCTCCAGAGAGTAGGACAAGGAGCAATGGATTCAAGCTGCAGGAAAGAGGGTTCCACTTGAACCTCAGGAAGAACTTCCTGACGGTCAAAGCTGTCCAGCAGTGGAATGTACTGCCTCGGACTGTGGTGGAGTCTCCTTCTTTGGAGGTTTTTAAGTAGAGGCTGGATGGCCATCTGTTGGGAATGTTGCTGTTGTTTTATTAGATTATCATGAAACAGCAGGATGTTGTTAGGTATTCAATTTGTTATTATTGTATTGTTTTTCCCAAGAAAAGGCACTTGTAGGGTTTTATTTTGTCCCTGGAGACAAAACAATTCGACCAGCCCTGAGTACTATGTACCAAGAGAGGTACCGTTATTTTGCTGTACTACTATAAGCAGCCAAACAGCTTGGGCTTGCCCTGACCACTCCAGTACTGTATATTAGGAATGGAAAGAATATTTACAGTAATTCATTATAAAGTTGAAAAAACTGATTTCTCGCCAGTTGGGAATGTCATCAGGAAAAATTATAGGCTAGTGAAAATCCCTCCATGGTATTCTCCCCATATCCAAACATCCTGAAATATTATGCAGGAATTATTCTGCAGATGAAAAAGTGGTTTCCCAACCATTAAGACTCCCTGCTAGAAAGCTCTGGATGCTTGAAATTAGTCTATATGGCCCCACTTGTGGAGAGGTCTTTTTCAGTTTCTTCTACTATGGACTCAGCAACAAGGCCTTCTGCATTCTGGAGCCCAAATTTCTCATCAGAATGCCATTATCTTATCTGTGGGAAATGAGTGGTGGGTTCATAATATGGTGTAATTCTTGAAGCAGCATCTATCCTCAGACACAAAAGCAACACTTTTTCCCAAAGGTTACTTCCTACCCTGCAGTGCCCCAAAACCTTCTTTCTCTTTATCTGGCTTCTCAAAATATCTCTTAAAGAACTTCTTTTTTCTGTTGCACGATGTAATCCTGACACTATTTCAGCACTGACTGGCTAAATGGATGTCATATTACTAGTTGTGTTTGTTTGTCTTAATTAATATTGTTAGTAACCACACCATTGTGAAGTAATGTTCAAAGGGGTTTGCCTTTGCTTTCCTCTGAGTGTGAGAGAGCTTGATTTGCCCAAGGTCATCCAGTGGGTTTCCAGGGCTGAGCGAGGATTCATACCTTGGCTACCAGAGTCATAGTTCAATGCTCAAACCACTACACCGTGCTAACTCCTTATAATTTTTCAGTAGCCTTCCATAAAAGTGCATTGTCTTAAAATGTCAACCCAATGTTATGATTTATTTTACAGTTAAATGAAATGAGACACAGTGTCTGGCTGTTTATTTTTATATATCTATAAATCCAGGTCATCAACTCAATCTGGATCACTTTACACTGGGCCCATTAGATCCAGAAGTGGTTGGTTTGACACAGTCCAGATCAGTTTAAATCATACCAATGTACAATTTAATGTATGAACCAGTTGCACCACCCTAGTTTAAACACACACACTACCATTACCACCACGATATTGCATTTGTTCTGGGGATGAAAATATAGAGAAAATTCTCATTTTGTCTAACTTAAGAAAAATGCATCCTGCTTAGTAACCAGGGGCAACATTCTGTTTGTAATTGGTTTCATTTTCACTGCCAGCTTTTAGGCAGAAGTGGAATGAATGTGATAAATCAAACAGAACAGTGAAGGCCTCTCAGACGATCTTGGTGTCAATGTTTACTGCTGGTCAAACACCACCCTATCACTCTAGATAGTGTGTGTGTTCATATGTCTGTGTGTGTGTGTGCATGCACATGTGTGAATATGTATATGTGTATGCAAAGTGAAAGAATTAATATTTTTAGGAAGGAATAGAATTGATTTTTGGATACTCTTGCATGAAAGCCACCAGTCAAATGAGAGAGAGAATGCTGTAATACCCAAGCCCAACATCAAGAACACCCTAACACACAATAAATTAAAGGGCATTTCTGCACTAGACTGTTCTAGTGCTATTATTCCACTTTCAACATCCTGTGGAATTCTGGGGTTTGTAGTTTCCTAAGGTCAAAGAGCTCTCTGGTTGAGAATTCTAAAGAGCCCTCCTTAAACTGCAAATCCCAGGATTCCACAGGATGTCAAAAATGGAATAATAGCACTAGAACAGTGTAATGCGGAAATGGCCACAGTGTAGCACTATGATTGCATTCTGCCATGACGGCATCCTGTAGAATCCTGGATTTTGTAGTCTGGAGAGGAACTAGATCATTCTAAATATCTCTCCTTAAACTGCAAATAGGCATCTCTTGTGGAGTAGTGGTTTAGGCTAGGACTTTAGGGGAGCAGTGTTTGAATCCAATTTCAGCCATGGAAATCCACTACTTGACCTTGGGCAAGTTAGCCTGAGATGAAGGCAATGACAAATTTCCTCTGAATAAATCTTGCTGAGAGGACTTGATGGCTCATAATAACAAACAAACAACTGCAAATCCCAGGATTATGGTTGGAACCATAGGCTGGAACCATGGCAGTTAAAATGGAATCACTGTGCTATAATTGTGTAGTGTGAAAGGACCATATATCTCACTTTCTTCTGGTAAGTCCATGATGATGAATATGACTGTATTATCCCCAGTTTATCCTCACAATAATGCTATGAGGTAAGTCAGGCTGAGGGAATTTTTGTGGCTTCGTGGAAGCCTGCACCTGGATCTCTCAGGCTTCAGTCCAGCATTCTAATCATGACACTGCACTTGTTCTTGGTGCATTATACTGGTAGTATTATTATTTGATGCAAGACCAGTAATTGGACAGGACATGGTGCTTCTATTCTAATATGGTAGGATAATCTTGCAACTCTTCTTACTGTTACAATCTTTCTCCTTATATCTATGTTACTACAACATCCTACTCTGTTTCCAGACCTATCCTCAGACAGTGGGGTTGCTATAGTTTGCAGCCTTGATCTCTTGTTTGCTCTCAGTCATACTGCACAACTATGGCCAGTTAGACACCCAAAGGCAAGTAGCTGCTCAGCTCCCAGTTCATCACTGCACCACCATCACTACTGCATAACTGCACCGCCAAGGAAGTGGGACAGCTGCCAGTCTACTACTTGCATATAAGGGAAAATCTAGCTGCTGCAGCAGTAGCAACCAGTAGGCTCAGGTGGGCACTAGGAGAATACTTAGCCAAAATATTGCCCATGACAGGCCCTACTGCGGCACATGCATCCTGGGAAATTCTTCCCCCACTGACCTGTTTCCTAGCACCAGGCTTGCTTCCTGCCATGCTCTTTGGTATGGATTATGGAAGCAAGTTCTTAAAAAGGCTGATCAGCTTTGTCTGGCCCAACAAATGCTGCTAAAGACCATTTTTCTCTGCAGAATTCAGCCCCCAACAACACCCCAAACCAACACCAAACTGTGAATATCGATATTTTGGTTTGGAACACATGGTGGCTACCAAGGAATGAATTAAAGGAAAATGTTTTGAAGTAACATGGGGATGCCTAGCTTTGCTGACTTCAATGTGCCTGGTGTCTACCATGACAGCCCCTTTGATCAAGTGCTATTTCTAAGCTCACTAGAGCTCCATTGGGTGTTTAAATAATCCTTTAGTGCTCTGTGGATTTTATATTCTTTTTTCTTCACTTCCTATGTGTTCCTTTTATGTATGTGACTTCAAAAGAGGTCAGGGCACTGCAGCTGCGGGGGAATTGTTCTTAGCTTAACTTTTCAGCCTATGCTGTTTTACTACAAAGATCTTGCCTTGCTGTCCTAAAGTGTATTACACTGTTTAACCAAAACACAAGTGGAGAGGTATTTCAATAGAATTTTCCCTCATGAAACAAACCTTTATAAGATATGGAACAGTGTGGGCATGGGCGAGTATGTCGAGAGGAATGCATCTTGACAATTAGATTAACCCTTCCTTGCCTTAAGCAAGCCATATGTCAATAGACCAATTGAAATAGAATGTACAAGGCAATATGCATGGCGGTGTGCATTTCAATATGTTTCCCTCCCCAGCTGTCTCCAGTGGGTCATGCTTAACTACACACAACTAGACTATGATCAGGGTGAAACACATGGCTGTGCTGTACTGGTAGGTCATGGATATGCCAGTGCTATAGCGTAATCTGATTGCTGGACTGCTCTCAGTTTCAGATCAAAAATAAGGCTAGATTCAGTCTCAGTTACAACTAAATCAGCTCACAAATTCACAGTCTAATTTGCTATATTCATAGAATTAAGTTTTTAAATAAATAAGAGTAGCTGTTTCCAGAATATTTGCAAAGCATAATACAGATAATCTTTTAATATATATGAATATACAGCAATTAAATAAAGTTGGAGGAGGAGGGGGAGGAGGAGCCTGTATATATAAACTGTGAAATATCAGAAAATCTACATGGTGCTTAAGTTCAGGAGGTCACCATAAATCCATCAAGATCATTATACTCCACAGGTTTTAATATAACCCACCACAATTCTTGTGATGCATGGGAGGGTATCATAATTCACAGACCAAAAGCTTCTGTGTCAAGTAAACAAACAAACACCTCTAGTTTCTAGTACCTCTCTCCTCAGAATCTTCCCTGTGAGCCTTAACTCCCATTTTCTATGTTCTATCCTCATATATCCTCTCAACTTGGGAAAAATGTTCTTAGGTATGGTTGCAGGCCTTACAACAGTGTGGTAGGCAAGAACACTGTACTAGCTGCCTGGGCAGTGTGCATGTGTTGCATCTTCCACTTTCTGGAGAGTAGCAGAACAAAGCCTGGAAACAGGCATTTTAAAAATGAACTAAAAAGTGTAAGGGAAGGATGTTCCCCCTCATATATGGTTTTATACATCTCAATGGAACCCTTTGGACCAAAAATCAAACCTTCTCCTAGAAATCATTGAAGTGCTACTGCATAACACATCTGGCCTATCACTATTTATATAGATGTGGAAGTGGTCCACCAAAACCTATATAGACATCCCACTTCATCAGTTTTAAAATCTTCTCCCACATTATATACTAGAGCTGAAACAACTTTATTTCAAATATTTTTGCTGCAAATTTTACTATTGAATAGTTTCTCTGTATTCTTGAATAGTTTCTCTATATTCTTTTTATTCACTTAATATTTATTATCTGTATAATAAATCCTCTGACTTTTGACTGTGATGTCTGATAGTCAATATTTAATAATGTTTGACAGTTGACATGTGATGGTATTTCATGTGTGATATTATCTGACAGCCAACAAGCAACACCATGTAACATTTGACAATTGTCAGTCAGTCCAAACTTCCTATTTCACTACATTGGAAGGTACACAGAAGGTACAGATTAGGGGGGCAATTTTCACTCCCCAAACCCAAAAGGCACAAAATGTAGTGTTTTTGTCCCCACCACTCAACTGTCCACAAATCCCCAAAACCAAAGCAAAAACTGAAAGTGATGTGATATCACATCTGTTCGCACTTTTGGTGTAACTCACCACAGGGAGTGCAGGTGCTAAAATTGACTCCTGTCCCAACTGAAGCTGCCACTCAGATTTGGTTTGGTTTGGGGCTGAAACTGGCATCCACAGTAGAAAGCATAGCAACTTATGAGTGGTGCTGGGAACTGCAGTTCCATATCTACTAAAACCATACTTCCCTCATCCCTTGTGCTACTGGTTGTGATTTTTGTAGTGGAAGCATTCAAATATTTGAGTTTTTGCCTGTAGTCTGAAACAACCCAACAACACATGTTTTGGATGGGGCTTAAGTTCATCTGTCTTATTTAGAAAAGCACAGTCAGGCAAATCTGATCTAAGACGTTGTTATAATATGCTCGACACACTAATGGCAATATATGACCTGTAAGTGATGAATGATCCAGGAAATCTCACAAGTGTAGTGCAGGGTTTTCAGTGGGAGGGGAGACTCCAGCTGCTTGCCATATGCATGTCTGCACTTTTGTTTTTTTGGTGAAGATTTGTCCAAAAGCTGTGCTTTTTGTGCAGAAAAAATAGTTTTGAACAGAAAAGTATTCTATTCAAAACTCAGTTTTTTGAACAAAAATTGTGCAGAATTTTTTTTCCTATAAAAAAACAACTGTTTTACATGCACACACAAACATGTGCAAAAGATGAGTCTTGAATTGTGAAAAATTATCATGGTAGCTAAACATTTTATTGACAGAATATCTTGAGGGGTCAAGATTCTATTTGCCATCAAGATGAGAAAATCTGTGTTTATTCTTTACTGGAACTCCTCATCATCCCTAGTATTCTAAAGTAGATTGCGTAGTAGTAGATTCTTCACTAGTCTCAAAAGTACTGTTCAATTCCTTTGTGTCTTTTTAGACTTTTAAAAGTCAGGCACTCAAAGTCCTGGGCCTAGATAGAGGAATATGCAGGTTTTGGCTTCCACTTTCAGATTTTTTTATGTTTTTTTTAAGTCAAATTTGGTGAATTCTTACCAGAACTGAACAGAAATGAAATTTGCACCTAGGTTGCTTTTGTTTGGATTAAAGGGAAATGGAGCTGGAATGGAGAGTTAGGACCTTTCTGCACTAGACTGTTATTGTTCTATTATTCCACTTTCAACACCCTATGGAATCCTGGGGTTTGCAGTTGAGCGAAGGGCACTTAGAATTCTCAGCCAGAGAGCTCTTGGGCCTCAGTAAACCACAAACCCCAGAATTCCACAGAATGTTGAAGGTGGAATAATAATAGTACAACAGTGTAATGTAGAAAGGCCCTCAGTCTATTTCTAGAAAGGATGTTAAGCATGCCTTTTTGTTAGGGACATGTCACTTTGATTGTTGTTAGTATTGAACATATCTTTTAGAACGTTTAATGCAACAATTGTCAATGCCATCATTATAATTCAGTTCACAGAATCAGAAACAGAAAAACAAAACAATCCCAGATATAAGCCTCACTTGCAAAGATCATCTGCAAGTTTAGTCACGCTGGTTTAAAATGAAAAAGAATATGGAAAAGCAGAATGGTTTTTTAAACAACATTTTTTCCAGCTTCCATCTCACTTATTTAAATAGTGTTTCTACTGGCTGGTCAAGCTTTCCTTTTTGCTTTTATTTTGTTTTATCTTTTTTAGTTCCAGTGCAGTTCTTTTAGTCTTGAATCAGTGTAACAGAGAAGCAGATTCATAATATTTCTTCCATCTTCTCGAAGAGATACATTCTTTCCACTTTCTGATAATCCTGGTACAAGTGACTGCATCATGCTTTTTCTGAGCAGAGACGATGACTTGCTGCAATGCTTCCTTCCAAGTGCTTCCCAGGCTAAAGTGAAACAGCTTCAGCCTTCTGCCTACTTCAGCTTTGACTTTGAGGGACGTTGCAGTCGGGGGAAGGGGGGAACCAGTTCCTGGCTTTGCTTGAAATACCATGCAAAACTGGTGCCTTTCCTTTGGAAAGGTCCTTTTGGTACATTAAATACCTGCAAATTAAACAGTGGCACTGAAGAAGGCAGCTTATATCCCCTCTGAGGGACTAAGCTCTTTGTTGTGTGTAGTACTGTGATCTACAAGCTATTGGGGAGTGGCAGCAAATAGCTTCATTAACAGTGACATTTATACTCGGCTGTTCTCTACAAAACCAGAAAATTAGTTGAGGACAAAACAGAAGGAGGGGGTTGTAGTTTGAAAACTACACATCTTGCAGTTTTCTTTTGCTCCAGATGAAATTTTGTATTTTCTCATATTTGCTCATATTGCACATCCAGTGGTATTGTGTTTGTAGACAGGAATCTCTGTAGACATCTCTATGTCACTTCCTAGGGAGTAACAAGGAAGCTACACGATTAGCAGAAACCAGAAACAGAAAATAATTTAAGTGGATGCAGCCCCTGAAAAAAGTAGCTTTTTGCACTTGTCACTTGTTTTCTGATCTTCACCCTCATGAGGCCTGCAGGGCGTTTCAGAGAAATCACACACAAAACAATGTGTAAAATTGAAAAATATGCACAAATGCACTTTAATGGGGAGAATAATATAATTTGCATGAATAAATGCCTATATGCATAAATAAACAAACCACCAACAGATTTCCATGTGAAAAAGCCTCATCAAAGAAAAATCCCATGAAACTCTTTATGAAACAAAAATTGAAAGAAAGTGTAGTTGGTATTCAGAAAAAACAATCTAGAAAGTTGAAACACACAGATTTTTGGATCCTTAGCAGAAATTAGACATTCAGGTAAAGAAGTCAAATGCTGAATTATAAATAATAATAATCTTAAATATAGGGAAAAATAACGTGACAGCTGGTATAGATGGGAAACATCTGAGCATTTGATTTCAAAAAGGAATTAACCTATAAGAGCTGCCCCAAGTGATTCTGGTGATTGTATTGCTTGCCTCCAACTGGCAGGTTAGCCCTCTGGAGAAGAGTACAGTCATGCCATGGGTTCTCCTACATTACCAAGACAAATCAGGATGCTAAAGTACTCAAGCCTAGCCAGTGTGGTGTAGTGGTTAGAGTGTTGGGCAAGTCACAGTCTCTCAGCTTCAGAGAAAGGGAAAGGCAAACCCCACTTGAACAAATCTTGCCAAGAAAACCCCATGATAGGTTTGCTTTAGGGTTGCCATAGGTCACAAAGTGCTTGATGACACATGACTAAAACAACAAGTACTTGAGCATCCCCTATGCTATTAAGAAAGCAACTAAAGGGGATCTAAGAGATTTTAACTCCCTGACCTATCTTAGAGACTCATCTCACACTCAAAGCCCATCACCTCTGAGCCAGCATCACGTAGTAGCGGGAGTGGCGTGGTGGAATATGGAAAATCAACATTCTAATTCCTGCTAGACTTTTAAACTTGCTGGTTGAGCCTGGGCCAGTTACTCACTTTCAGCCTAACCTACCTCAGAGCTGTTGCGAGGGTAATGTAGAGAGTAAGAAAGCCATATATGCTAGTTCTGAGCTCACTGTGACCAATAAATAAATAACACTCTTACCCTTACCTCTTTCATGCTGCACCACCTTCCAAGGCACTGGTATAAATGATTTCAAGTCTGGTTAAAGCACCAGGGACACACTTGTTTATAGTGTTCATCTGCTTGAACAGCATGCCTTCATAACATTTCTCCCTTGTATGGGATAATATATTATGACTGATAGGTTTTTAGAACTCAGCAAATGTTAATATGTGATATAGAAACTGGTCTATTATGTTCATTCCCTGCATGCTCTTGCTCTTTTATTTCTCTCCAATCCAAATTATATTTGACATTCAATTTAAAATCCAAAAGAGGCAATGAGAGCCCATAACATAATGTCTGCAAAGCTGTTGCATCTATGACATTTAGCAGAATGGACATTTTTCATTAAAAATGCTTTTTAGCTGCTCTGTGATGCCTTTGTCCATTTGCAACAAGCACCAAATTGAAGAATCTTCCCTCTCTGGTCTCCTCTAACCTGCCTTACCTAGATTACCTTATTGTTTTAACTGTTCCTTGGAGATTCTGGAATCTAAATATATTTTACCTTTCTGCTTCTAATGAAAGGATATGTGGTAGGAGCTCTCTGACTAATTTACTGAGGAACTCCCTTTTGCTGTTTCTACCAAGGATATGGGGTGAGGAAGATGCTGAGGGCTAGTTCATGTATAATTGTACTCTTGAGGGATGACTGACATATGTGAATAAACCCATGGTGATACTACAAAGAGAGCTTTCACTACTTCTTTCCTCAGTAATGGTCTTTGTTTGTTACTGCACATCTTCAGATAGCAAGCAACTAGTTCAAATGAAGAAAAATTAAGTGATATACATGCACATGTGAACTTGCAATTAAGCTTTCTTTCCTGAAAGAGGAAAGAGGCAAAGATACAATATGGCTAATACGAGCGCGGGGGGTGGGGGTGGGGACACTGTCCCAGACTGCAGTATGCCCTTCCAATCTCTTTCCCTCCATTTTTTTTTTATATTTGACTTCACTTCCACTTTTTCCCCAGAACTGGGACTCCAGGCATCTTAGAACAAGCTTAAAAATGGTATAGATAAAAAGAGATAAAAGCAGGTACAAATAAAAACAGACACCAAGATACTATGCTAAATAAAAATAAATCACAGTATTAAAACACTACTGAGTTAAAAAAAAAAACAAGAGCCCTGATCTGAAGGCACTCCTTAAAAAAATGCAGGTCCAGTCTGTTAAAAGTCACTTTTTCAACATTCATTTAGTTGCAAAGAGCCTGCCTGAATAAAAAGGTCTTTGCCTGCTGGGACAATGGAAAAGGGCCAGCATGGCCTCCCTTGGCGTGAAAAGCTGAAAATGATATTGCTTATAAAAGTGACACCTGTTGAACTTGTAGTATGAAACATAGCTACTGTGATCTACTTGATGGGGTCTACAGCTGTGCCAAATTTCAAGGTAAAACAATACAAGTCCCACACATAGAGCACATTAAATGTGTTGGAAATTGACACATGTACCAATTTTCAGGCTACCATATAATATAGTTTTCTCATGAAAACTGTAGAAGTACTTTGGAATTGTAAAGGAAGGCAATTCTTCTTTTCATGAAGTTCTGGGCAGTGGTTCAAAAGTTATTAATGTTTTCCTGCCTCATTAAAGCCTACAACAGTAACTGTTGTCGAAGTTGTACATGCTTGGTTTCATTCTGAAGCTAGAATGATGACAGTATCTTAGGCCCTTTCCACACAGCATTTGCCATGCGAAAGGGTACCTAGAGCGATTGTGAGGAGCGATCTGCACGACGCACTTACAATCATGCGATACTCCAGGGGCCGGCAGGCACTGATCGCACACCTTTTCATTTTCGCCTGGAAGCTGAAAATGGTGCGCGATTGCGCATTGCTCCCGGGCCCCACACACACTTACCTGGCATGCGGAGCCTCTGGAACTGCACCGGTCATGCTTCCTGCCCCAGTGCAGCCTGCACTGCAGAAGGAAGAGGAGGGGCTCTCGCGTGAGCAGGCAGCTCATGCGGAGCTGAAGCAGCAGGGACATGGGAGCCTCTTGCTGGAGTCTGTTTGCACAATCCCCGCACCCCAGCACTGGAAAAAGGTAAGGTGAGGAAAGAGCCTTAGTGTTTTCAGGGGTTTATACGTTGTAGAGGGAATCTAATGAGTTGTAGAGTTTTAGTCCTTTAATTATAGGCTAACTATGGAATGTGACCTCACAAGGGCAGAGTAGCTATACAGATTAGGAAGTTAGGCTGGAAGATGAAGGGTGCCTTTCTACTGCCCTGGATGCCTGGAGTGCTGCTCTTCTAGGCTCTGAGAGCTGTGTGTCAGATCTGAGAGGTATACAGGTGATTCTGATGGAAAGTGGAAAATCTGAGAGAGGAAATAGATTGGAAAGACTACAGGTAGAGTGTGCAAGGAAAGAAGGGAAAAAAAATTGAAAAAGAGAAGACAGTGGAGGAGAAAAATGCATCATATTTCTCTTACCATCAAACATCAGAGCAAGGGCCATCAAGTAATAGGTTGAAACCTTCAGCTTCATTGTACAACTGCATTGTATAACACCAGCAGAGTTAGAGAGAGGTATGTTGAAAAAAAATAATTTAAGACTGAATTATGGGTATACTTGAACAATATATTCTGGTTCTTGCACCAGTCCTGTGATATATGACTTTGACTATCTTATCAAAGAGCACTGAGAGAGATCCCGCAAAACCATTTGCTGTGATTAGAAGCTAGAGCTGCCTGTCACAAAAATATATTCTCTCCTCCCACCTCTCCAGCCATTCCTATTTTGGCATACCTTGTAAAATATGGCCAAGCAACGTCACAGTGTGGTCAAGATGACAGAGGTTATTAATGAGAAAGAATAGAGACCATAACAGTTTGCTTTTGCATAAGCCTACACCCTTCCTTTCCTCTCCCTCTGCTGTGCTAGCAGAGTGCAAACTACTTTTGCACTTCAAAATCAGTTTGCAGAAACTGAACTAAACTGAGGACAAAGGGGAAGAGTGGAAGGAAGATATTTCAAAAGCAACTGAAAAAGTAGGAAGACAGAAGATTAATCTGGTCTGCCCCTGCCAAGTTGGGACAGTTGGAAGGTATGCTTTTGTGTTTTCCTTTTATGGGGAGCTTCAGGAGATATATGTCAGGTTTTGAAGACGCGCCATCTTTTCCCTCTGAGTCCAAACTGCTAATGAATTTTTGGGTGTGTTGAAATCTCTGATTTGGTTCATTTATGAGATGAATTTGGAAGTTTCTACCCAAGTGAAATATATTTCGATTTTGTACATCTTTGTAAGAGAAATACACACTGACAGGGCTTACTCAAGCAAGAAAGGCCAAGACCTGGTGGATTATAGTGACTAATTAATGATAGGTATGGTTACCTTCCAATGTTAAGAAAGTTGCAAAAACGAGGTGGTTATCCTTGTTAGATATGTTATCTGTAGATTCTAAAATCTATAAAGGCCACTGTTTTAATTGAATGAGACTTTTAGGCAAATACTCTTTCTCTTAGAGCACCTTATGCTTTTCTCTTACAAGTCTGCCCTCTGGTAGACTAATTATCAGAAGCTTCCATTTAAAATTTCAACACATAATTATTACCTGGTAAAATACAGTTTAATGGCACTTTGCTCATTGAAATGAATTCATACCACTTTTATATAAGCAATTAAAATTAACTTGAGTGTGAATCACAGTTTTGAATGGATCAACATTCAGGAAATTTCCATGAAATGTTTATTAAGCCTTCTCTATTTCAGTAGAACAAATCAGTACAAAAAAGTAAGGGCTGATTGTCTACTAAAATCATCTACTAAAATTCCCATAAGTTTTTGCCTAACAGAATTTGAAGTGAATTTGGGGGATCCTGCCCAGAGAACCTTATCTTTAAGGAATTAAGTTAATTTTTTTTTTTAAGATATCAGTAGAATTTCCAAAAAGATTATTTACACACTTGTACCTAGGCTTGTAGAGACTAAAAATTTACTGAAACCACCAGGTCCTTGGCTGCCAAGCAGGGTTAGCCCAGGTTAGTAATTGTATGGGAGACTGCCAATGAATAACAGATGTTGTAGGCTATATATATTTCAGAGGAAGGAACTGGCAAAACCACCTCCGAGCATTCTTTGCCTGAGAAAAACCTATGGCACATATAGCCACCCACCTCAGTTTATTTACTAATTAAAATGTTAATTCTATATTTAGCAATAAGAAATTGAGGTACAGTCAACAATAAACTGAAATAGTTATAAAACACTTTTTTTAAAAATTGAGCAAGATATGACAATAGATGGAAACCCACATCCCAGTGGTCAGAGCCAAGACCCTAGGCTTCAAAAGCTTGCCAAGTGGCAAAAGCCAATTGACAAGGAAATTAAGCCAGTACCCATCAATTCCCCAAGGGGAGCACATTCTGGCAGAAGTGGACCATACTGGAGGATCTAGAGATTCTTAGACAGAAGATTTTTTTTTTCTGTAGCAGGGACAAAAAAATAAGTATTTTTAAAATAAATAAATAAAATAACCCACAAATAATCCAAACACATGAGTGCTGCACCAGCAAAACTGAAAGGTCCACTGTACAGCTCATTTCTGCAAGAAGGTGCAATTACACACTGACCAAAAAGGTAGAGCTACTTTCACAGTGGTTACTTTCATACAAGTCTGCTTCTGTGACTATAAACTGAATGGTACAATAGGTGAAAATGATTAATTGCATGTGTAGGGGAATTTACACATATATAAGACATCAACAGGAGTATGACCCCTATATCATCACCTAGAACTCTATATTTAGAAAAGAAAGTTATCAACAGTCAATATTGTTCTGTTAAAGCTGGCAAAACATACTGCTCTTATGATGTTGTAGATAGCAGTCTAGGCAAGGCAAGTTGCAGCTTCCATGTTGTCCTCAGAGGCAGTCATATGTAGACTGCACTGAAAGAAAAGTTGCATGGGCTACTGTGGTCAGGTTAACCTTGGTGTTGATATATTGTGCCTGATGCTTGTCTGGTGGCAAATTGAGGGTCAATGTGAAAGGAAAACTACCAGGCAAATTAACTGAAGAAATTTGAAGGGAACCCTTTCCACTGTGATCTGTCTGACAGAGAGCTCCAGTGCACTGCAAAGAACCATTCTAAATGGCCCATTTTGTTTACACAAGGGACCACGCAAGATTGTTGAGCACCATGGTTAACATGAACTGAGAACATGTCTAGCTTAGTGCTGCTTAGGCTGTCTGATGTGGAGGACTGGCAGTCTTTTCTTTTTGATGTCCCAGGAACTTGTACCATCTTTGTCTCTAAATGCTACCACTGTTTTCTTCCTGGAAACTTGCTCCAGACAAACAGCTGGCAGCCTGTGGACCAGAGACTTTCCATGGATCACCAGTATGAGGAACACTGTTCTAGACAGAACATGTCAAATACTCCTCCTTCAACTGTACATTGCAGGCTGAATTTGGCACTGGGTGGGCAAGCTGAGTTTCAGAAAAGTTTGTTCAACACTCATAATCTTCTTATTGAGAAAATTGATAACCATCTGAGGAACTTAAAATTATTGTCTCTAATGTTCACAGGATGATGAAACACTGGATATTATAGGTAAGGAAAGAAACAGCCACTCTGACAGTGATGCCAGTGGTTGGTTTTTCCGCCCCATCATCAGAGAAGAGAAAAACAAAACACATGAAAACTTTTCAGATGGGAAAATGTAGAAAGGATATTGTAGAACTGCATCAGTTGAGGATATAATGTTTTCAAAATTGCTGTCCGCTGATGGAATTAAATTCAGAGGTTCACTCCAAACTACTAGAGTTGCTGCTTGATTTTCAATTTCTCTTTGCTGAATTCATAACTGATTATTTTAAGGTTATTCTCAGAAAGCTGAGTGCTTCAATAGACATTTTCTTGTCTGCCAAAAGACAGGCAGTTAAATTCAAGAAGACACACACTTCCAAAATAGCTTGTGGAATAAAAGCATGTTTTTCTGAAGGAAGAGGATCTGCGTTGGTACAACCAATTCACTTAGGAGTGTGCATGCCAAAAAAGTTCAGAGCAGAAAACACCATGCATTCATTCCTAGGTGGATTTGCTAGAATCCCTTCTGCTAACACTCTGACCTGTGTGAATGTTGTAGAAAATTTTGCACCTGCTGCAAAGCTTGATGGAGCTTGACATTTCACTCTCCCTGATAGCAGGTATGGGAAGAAAATGACAACTTCACTGACTGAAATTGTGACAGTTTCATTGCAGGATAAGAAAGAGTTTTCAGAAGCTCTTGGAGTAACATTAAAATAACAGAAAAGTAAATCTAATTCTGGGCCTTCATTAATCCAAAGGTTTTTTTTATATACCAAAGCTATTAGGATGAGATGACAGAGCAGCCAGATAGAAATTGGATTTCCTAAATATTTTCTTTGGCAGCATTGTTGAATTTCTTACTCTGAAGTTACTAACATGGGTAGCATGAGAACTACTAAACTTGGTGAGAGTGGTAGTTAATGTGAGGATAGATGATTTCTAGGAATGAATGGAGTTGTGTTCTTCCATCTTTTTGAAGGTTTAGAAACAGATCCACAATTTGGGAAACCACCTAGGTGTGATGTAAGTGTACTTCAGAAAGAAGCTTTAGATAAAAGTACATTTTTCCAGCATGATGCGCACAACATGTATTTGGGTGACCTAAGGCCACTTGTTTTTAGTTAACATAGCTAAACTCTTTAGCAGCACGACAGGTACACAGGACTCAGTCCAAATTAGAGTGATATCTCTTGAACCTCCTTGCTGCATATTTTTGGATAACTCACCTCAGACTCAGGTGCAACCAGAATTTACTGCCATTTGGCTAATCACTTTTAGGTTGGGGGAGGTCCTGCTGATTCACCAACCCTCTCCCCAAACACCAAGACTTTGCCACATCTGTGCTTACCCTGACATCTCTAAGTCTTGGAGCCATTGTAACCTACCTCACCCACCAAACCTTGGACTTGCGAGCGTTCCACCCCCTGTTAGGAGTAAAAAGGGACAATAGACTTCTGTATTAGAACCATCTGTTAGTGTTCCCTTACACCTTATTGCCACATCCAGTTCATAGTGTATCAGGCGTGGTGGGGTTCACATAGATAATGCAGTTCAAGAGTGCTCAAGTCCTGAGTTATTCCTTTATTTCAGGATTGGTCAGGTTGCCCGATGAGATTTACCCGCATCATTGGTGCTAATTTAAGTTCTGCCAATGCCTTCTCAATAGGTACAAGTCAGTGTTTTATGAGTTGTTTGATTGCCTCTCCTGCCCTCCTGGTCTAGTCTACCATTCTGTATGGTGGTAAGCTACGCCATACTGCTTTGCACTACTGAGGCTTCACATAGCTGTGTTGACAGAAGCTCCAGCCATCAGGCCATTCAGATCTCATCCATTGTGTGACTGCTGATGCTCACTGCCAGCCTCTCTTCCCTCTACTTGTTCTCACAATCCAGTAAGGCCTATTTTGGCCTGAGAACTTGTTTAATAGGCATTTTCTGCAGTGTGATTTGTTACTGATGGTTTTCACAACCCATCTGGTTGCCACCAAAGTGCAGAGAGGACTCTGGAAATGGTGGACTGAGGTAGTCTGGTAGTCCAACTGATGTGCTGAAGTGGTGTGCACACTCTGTATGCTCCATGGCCATGGTCTACTTGCCACCACTCTGGAAGTACCCACAGTAACTCTCGTACTTTCATGTGAGTCTGAAGAAGAGGAGAAAAAAAATACAGACCACAGTGATAACATTATGGAAGAGTGCTTTAAAACTGCAGCAATTCATCTGGAGTGTAGCTGGCAAGCTCCCACTGCATGGATCAAATCACACGTAAAAACAGAACTGATTATTAGCTAATTGTTTGTGTTCATCCACACCAACCAACTAATTCTAGTTGTTTCCATTTTTCCCAGGAGCAGGCTTTTTTTAAATAATTTTAAATTTTTAAATTTTAAATCTTAATTGAATATTTGGTCACTTATATCTCAGATCGTGTCTTCATGTTCCCAGGCCACACATTTATGACTTTACCCTTGTGTCCCTTTTACATTCCATTTGGCAGTGGAATATGCTGCCTTGGAGTGTGGTGGAGTCACCTTCTTTGGAAGTTTTTAAACAGAGGCTGGATGGCTTTTTATTTTCTGGGGGTGCTTTGAGTGTGTGTTTGTGCATGGCAGGAGGTTGGACTCACTGGCTGTTGTGGTCTCTTCCAACTCTTATGATTCCTTATACAGGCACGTGTGTGGCCATATTTTTATTTGTAAGGTGTTGGGATTATGGCAGAGAAGGATGTCTAAGGGATTCAAGAGAGACTGGAGTGGTGTTGTTGTTGTCCCTCACCACAACTTCCAGCATCTGTCTACTTAGGGAGCTGACCTATTCTGCCTAAGGATATGACCAGCAATACTGTTTCCATGTGCTTTCCTGAGGTGAAGTGGTGTATTGTGCTGGTTTAAGAGAAAGGAAAAATGTATGGGAAGATTGAATTTGGAGATCCCTGAATAGTTCTGAACAAGAATGGAAAATTTTGAACTTCTAGGACAAGGATTTGAAATAGATAATTTGGCAGCATTGTTCCGAGGCTTAGCAGCATAAGGAAAACCTGAAACCTAAAAGAAGGGAGCAAATGGCACAACACATTGGCAATGACCATGATATAGTTAATGTGCTCCTCTGGAAGGATTCCATGACATAAGGTGGTTTATGATGAAAATCAGCTCAGGAGCTCTAGCGGATGATGGAGATATGGCCATCAATGATCACCAGTAATCAAGGGAATCAACCCTCACTCCCACCCCCAAGCCAGCCATTTCAATCACTTTTTATTTATCATATACTGATGTGCTTTATATGCTATAAAAGTTAGGCATCCTTTTAAAATATACACTGGGCCACTTGAAGCATATATTTCCCTTGCTCTGTGTATAACAGTTTGTTTACCAATTGGTTTTTGAAAATGATTGCTCCCTTAATCACTGTAATTTCAGATGAGATCTATGCAAAATCTAAATGAGATCAAGCTACTAAAACTTGTTAAAATAAAAAAGGGTATTGGCCACAGGAAGTTGTGCCTCTTTGACTAACTCCAACCCCAACCATACATGTTCATTTTTATGCCAGTATGCTGCAGCAAAGATTAACTGGTAGGAAAACAATTGAAGGTCAGATGTCCATTTGTATTTTAAAAGGATGAACAATTTTGAAACTGGACTGTCTTGTCTCTTTAAGCCATATGTAACTTGGTGCTTGCCTAGAACATGCCCTCTAATGTTTCAAAGATGAAGAATGGAACACATATGGCCAAGCAACATAAGAGTGTGGTTGTTGTGGCAAAAGTTATTAATGAGGAGAAACAGACAAACTAGGAGTGGTTGCAACCGTTTGCTTTTGCCTAAGGGTATTGAGGAGGGCAAGATTCCACTTTGAAATCAGTTAGCAGCAGTTGAAGTAATCTGAGGAGAAAAGGGGAAAGTGGGGGGAGGAGACATTAAACTGGGACATTTTAAGAGCGGCTGAAAAAGTGGAATGACAAAGAATTAATTTGTCCCTGCCAAACTGGACAGTTGGAGGACATGCTAGAAGGCTAAACTTCAGGGACTGAAAACGGTCTTCTGGAAGAAATGGGGATTAGTTTGAGCTATAAAGATACTGGCTCTATACTTCTGCTTTTAAGCACTACAAGTTTCCCTTAAGAGAAAACTTTTTTTTTTATTAATCATTTGATTCAAATTCAGATATAAAACAAACAATTGTAAATGTAAGATTACATGAATTATTTTGATCTTCCACACTGGTCTAGATTTCATTTTCATTCTCTTTACATGTTTATATTATTGTACCACAATTTACTGCTAATATTACATGTTGGTTCTTGCATTTCTATTTCCACATTCCAGCTTCATGATATATATCCAGTAGCTTCCTCATTAATTATCTAAATCATGAATTACTCATTTCCATCTGACAGTACCCAGCAATTATCCATTACAATTTGCCATTCCTTTTGAATCTCGTCATCTGATTTCCCTTTTAATCTCTGAGAGACCATATCAGCATTTCTATTTTCAATAAGTGTTCCCCACCATTGTTCTATTGTGGGTATTTGCTGAGTTTTCCACAACTTTGCATACTCAATACAAGCCATTGTTATCATATACAATATTATTCTCCAGTACTTCTTTATACCAGTACCTTCTAATACATCTGTCATATTTAATAAGTACAATTCCGGTATTTTTGCAAACTGAACTTTCATTAAAGCACTAATTTTGTTATGAATTTCACTCCAATATTATTTTAGCCTTAGGACATGTCCACCACATATGATATATTGTACCAACCTCTTTCTGACATTTCCAACAAAGTCCAGTACCTGTATTATAAATCTTTTTTAATTTGTCTGGTGTCATGTACCATCTATGGAACAGCTTATAATAGTTCTCTTTCAAATTCTGGGCTACTGTAAATTTCTGTGTTTTTTTCCAACTCTGTTCCCAGGATTCTAATTGAATTTAATGTCCAATATTCTGAGCCCATGAGATCATTGCTGCCTTAACTGTTTCTTCTTGCCTCTCCTGCTGTAATATTTCTTGATAAATATAAGCTAGTAGATGAGGCGGATTCTCAAACAGCCATTTAATTACTCCAGTTTTCTCTTTTGTTTCAATTCCATATGTTTTTAAATCCATCCGAAATCTTTCAGTTAGCTGTCTGTAAGGGAACCAACTTAGTATTATTCCTTCTTGTTCAAGTTTTTCTCTTGTTTTGATTTTCAGATTATTGGAAGTTGACATCTCTATTATATCATCATATCGCAGCCATTTATCTGTTTCAGTCCATCTTCCAAAAAAAGCTTCTTGAGGGGACACCCAAGTGGGGAGCTGCCGTATGTTTTTAGACTTGTATTCATACCAAATTTTCAAAAGCGATTTTCTAATATAGTGATGCGTAAAATCTTTATCTATTTTTGCTTTATCATAGAACATATAGGCATACCACCCCATCCTCAGGTCTACACCCTCCAGTGTCAGCATTCTCATATCTTGTAGGTCCACCTAATCTTTTATCCACGTAAAAGCCGCTGCTTTATAATATATCTAAAAGTCAGGTAGTCCCATTCCACCTCTGATTTTCTGATCTGTCATAACATTCCATTTTATCCTAGGTTTTTTCCCTTGCCATATAAATTTAGTTAGCTCTTTCTTCCATTGTAAAAAAGGTCTCGTATTCGTTATAATAGGAAGATTTTGGAACAAAAAGTTCATTTTTGGAAGGACATTCATTTTTATTGCTGCTATCCTCCCCATCACTGACAAACGCATAGAAGTCCAACTTTCCAAGTCTTTTGTTATTTCTTTCCATATTTTAAAATAACTCATTATTTCTTTTGGCTATCCAGATACCTAGATACTTTACCTTTTGTCCTCTATTAAATCCTGTTATTAGTGCTAATTCCTTCTCTTCTCTCTCAGTCATGTTTTTGGTTAGAAGAACTTTTTTTTCCTTGTTAACTTTAAATCCAGAGAATTCTCCATATTCTTGAACTATTCTATTCAGATTTTCAATACTACTCCCTGGATCATCCAAAAATAAAACCAAATCATCGGCGAAGGCTTTAAGCTTGTATTGATATTTCTTAATTTGAACTCCTTTTATGCCTTTGTCTTCTCTTATAGCATTGTTGAGTATTTCCATTGTCATAATAAACAACAAAGGAGACAGAGGACACCCTTGTCCTGTTCCTCTATGCAATTCTATCAATTGTGTTCTTTCACAATTTATAACCAGTCGAGCTTGCTGTTGACTATAGATTGCTTCAATCTACGAAACAAAATTTTCTCCAGCTTGCATCTGTTTAACCGCCGTCTTCATGAATGGCCAACTGATCATATCAAAAGTTTTCTCCGCATCAACAAATATCATAGCCATTTTCCTTTCATTATGCTTTTCATAATAATCAATTATGTTTAAGACCGTTCTGATATTGTTCCTCAAAAGTCTTTTCGGTAAAAAGCCATTCTAGTCTTCATCAATAACCTCCGACAGCACTTTTTAAAGTCTCGCTGCTCGGACTGAAGCGAAAATCTTATAGTCGATATTCAAAAGTGATATTGATCTATAATTCTTTACATCTTCCTTCTTTCGGAATCAGCATCATATTTGCTTCTTTCCAGGTATCTGGTATTCCTTCCTTTATTATTTCATTTATTGTACTTTGCAAAGGTATTGAAATCTTGTGTTCCAGAATCTTATAATATTTTGCTGTAAAACCATCTGGTCCTGGAGCTTTGTCATTCTTCAAATTTCTGATAGCATCAACTACTTCCATCATAGAAATAGATTTGTTCAAAATCAGTCTTTGATCTTCATTAAATCTCATTTTGTTCATTTAAGAGAAAACTTTTTTAAGATATATTATAGATGGTATTTATCTCCAGCATTAATATCTTAAATAACAAGAAATAAAAGCAAAATCTGCTGGAAATGTGATCAAGTCAGGACTTCTTTTCCATTTATGGTGGAATTGTTCACAAGCAAAAACAAATTGGAAAGAAATCCATGGAAAGATTATGGGAGTATTAAGAATTAAATTTCCTCTGATATCAGAGATATACCTACTAAATAAGATCAGAAAAATACAACAGCTGAAGAACATGCAAAAGAAGATAATACTTTATATGATAATAGCAGTGAGACTGACATACACACAAAAATGGAAACCAGATCTTATGCCAACAATGGAAGAATGGCTTTTCAAGTTATATGGCATTATGGGGTTAGACATACTATCATTGCAACTATCAGAATAAACACTGAACCCGTTTAATGAGAAATTTTTGATTTTATTACCTTTAGGGGAAGAAAATTGGAGTCCTTCTGTAACTAAAACAATACTAGATTAAGATTCAGAAACAAAGTATATAGGTTATAAATATTAAGAATAAAGAAGTTTAAAAATTCTTGTTAAGAGATACATGGGTAACAAAGTATAGGTGGTATAAATTTAAAGGGGGGGGAAAAAGGAAAAGTAACCAATAGGGATACATTAGTATTATTATACTATGCTAATGGAGAATAATAGATATGGAAACACCCATAGATTTTGTGAAAGGGAAGTATGGGGGTTGAGTGGTTTAATGGTCTGTAATAACAAATATAAATACATAAAGACACTGCTAAATGCCTTATTCTGCCTTACTCTTTTATTGTTATAACAAATACTCAATACATTTGTTGCTGTTGATATAATGTAGACATAACAATCAAGACAAGAGCAATCAATTAAAATGTATAAAAATAAGGAACTTGACGAATATACCATGTATATGAATGTAACATATACCTTAATAAATTGAATCTTATTTGATTTTTTATTTTAATAAAAAAAATGATTTAAAAAAAACAGATGGCTCCTGGTAGGTCCATCTGCTGTGCAGGTGTTAATTTAGATAGTGTTGTTGTTTCCCTTCAAGTTATTTCCAACTTATGGCAACCTTAAGGCAAAACTATCACGGGATTTTCAGGGGCTGGGAGTGGGTGACATGCCCAAGATCGTCCAGTGGATTTCCATGGCCAAGCAGGGAACTGAACCCTGCTCTCCAAGATCATAGTCTGATGCTCAAACTTCTGCACCATGCTGGCTCTGCTATATGGGTGTGTGTCACTAAAATATGAGGTCAGTGCTGTACCTTTTTCTGTCCTCTGGATTGCACCGTTAAGTATTGAAAAGTGCCCTTCTGAACTAAAGTCATTCAAATCCCATGAAATGTGATCATTTCACTTCAATGAAATTTGTGATCATTTCACCTCAGAGGGGGCTTCTTTACCACCCCCAGCCCCTAGATTCCCGCTAGGCAATCCTCATCTATCTTCTGATGCCTCCAGAGAGTTGCTTAACATTTGTGTCTCTGTTTCTTACCTGCACAGCCCTGCTGTCACCAGATTTATTAAATAGGTAGTACTCTTCTTGTGGCCAATTTTCCCTGCAAGAGATTTGGTAGGAAATAGGCAAAGCAGGGGAAGACACGTGCTAGTGGTCAACTTGGTGCACAGCAAAACATTCCTGCTCTGTTCCTGATGGGCGATTAGCTGAACCCATACTTACTACATAAAGGGATGGGTGGGTACAGAGCAAGGACAGTATGAAATAAGTCCTGCAACCAGCATGTGGCACAGTGCACATCCACATGTAAGACTTCTGAATGTGAAATGATTACCAGTAACAATACATGTGGTATTCAACAAGGCTTTCAAGGGACAATAGAACCTATTGTTAGCAACAACAGTACAGAAAAAGTTTTCTCTATTTCACAAGTGCTGAAGAAATTAATGGTACTTGAAGCCAAATAATTAGGTTTTAAATCTAAGCAATAGGGTGAAGTGTTGCTACTCATCTAAACTTCAGTTCTCTAAAGTATACACTAATTTTTAAGGAAAGAAGATGGTATAAATGTTTTTAAATTTCTGCCTAAAACAACATTTGTATTCAATAAGTATTTATTTTTCTTCTGATATATTTTGTTCAAACCAACGGAAAAAGTGTCATTAATTTTTCACTTGCTATGGCAGTAATTTGTATGTTTAACTAAAACAGACTGGAATACATTTAAATTAAAAATGTAGTATTAAACTGTTTTCTAATATGCAAGGTATAGGAATTCAATTAAATACAGGAGTGATAGGATGAATATAGCATGATTAAAACAGACTGAATAGCTTAGATGTTGAATCATTCTGAAGAAGGATTAGCAAATGTGACTTACTGGAACATATCAAGAGTTTGTTTTGAAATCATGCAAACTCAGGCTAAAGTTGAATAGTGAGAGATATAAAGAGCTAATGCTTCTCTTCTCTTTGTCTTTCCTGTGTTAATATCTTCCAAACACAGTTGTGTGACATGACATCATCATGAATTTCTCCCCCACCAAAAGACACAACCAACAACATGTAAGTCTCAGAGAGGCAGTGACATGTAACATAATTTGCATTGTCAGGCGTTGGGAGGAGAGAAAGGGTGGAGTTTTTTGACAGCTAAACTTCTCCCACAATGTCTAGATTCAGGCCAAATGTAATACCGTTTTTAACAGCAGTGTAAGATAAGTTGCAAGTTAGGTTTAATTTTTTTTAATTTTTTTTTGTGGACAAAAAAAATGTAGATATGTCAAAAGTTAACATTCTCATAGTTTATTGACAGGTATAGCTTGGATTATATTTAGATCCAGATTATAGAACCATAGAATCATAGAGTTAGAAAGCATCATAAAGGCCACCTAGTCCAACCACCTGACTTGCAGGAATAGCAGTTCTGAAAGGTGTTCATCCAACCTCTGCTTCATGACCTTAAAGAGAGTTCACCACTCTCTAAGGCAATTTATTCCAGTGTTGAACAGCTCTTACAGTAAAAAAAGAAAAAAAATGCTTCATATTCCTGTCTGTGGATCAGCAGAAAACAAGCTTGCTCCATCTTCTATGTGACATCACTTCAGATATTTAAACATTATTATTAACTATCATGTTGCCTCTCAAGCTAAGTATACCCAACTTCCCAAGTTGTGCCTCATAAGGCCTGGGTTCCAGAATTTTGTTTATCTTGGTCACCCTTTTCTGGACATGTTCCAGTTTATCAATATCCTTCTTGAACTTTGGTGGCCAGAACTGAACACAGTTTTCGGGTGGAGTCTGACCAAAGCAGAATATAGTGGCACTAATACTTCCCTCATTCTGGGCACTATGCTCTGCTTTGTGAAGCCCAGAATTGCATTAGTCTTTTGGGCTGCTGCATCACATTCTTGACTCATGTTTAGCTTGTAGTCTATAACCTTTTTAATGTATTAGATCTTTTTTGCAAGTACTATTTTCAATCCAGGTTTCACCCATCCTGTATTTGTGCATTTTATTTTTTCTTGCTGATGTACCATATTACATTTATCCTCTCTGTGATGTATTCATAGTATCACAGACTGGGAAGAGGCCTTATGGCTTGTACATCCCCTGCCCATTGAAATTCATTTTGTGTTTATAATTTTTAAAGATATTGAACAACTCCAGGCCTTAGACAGAACCTTGTCACTCCATCTCACTTGACACTGCTTTCCAGAATAAAGAGCAACTACTGGTGAGTACTCTCTGAGTTTGGTCTGTCAGCCAATTACAGATCCACCCAACTGTAGCCCGCAGTTCACCAACTTGCAAGAATATCATGGAGGACCTTGTCAAAAGATCAGAATCGAAGGAGAAACAACTGTTTATTTTTCAGAAGGCTGAGAATCGGAATTACATGGGAAAATAGTTTTCCAGACTTGAGCCTTCTATTTAATTAATATTCAGTGAGAATAATATAGATGCCAGCTTTCTCATATTTCTCTTTTCTTTGCCCTTGAATCCTTGATAAGTTTTTCAGTCATATTGTATATTGACCACTGTGGGAAAGTCCAATCACTCACCTAGATATATGGTCTTCCTTGACTTTCTCTGCACTGAATACAGCTTCCTCCCTTGCATCAGAGTCTCCAGAAAGCTCATGGCAAGCTGTTGTTTGGGTAAAGTTTGCAGGTCCTGATAGGAAAAGATGCCTTGTAAATATCCCTGTGTTCACAGGGAAGATCTTTGCATGGCCCTCTTGATCCTAGCCATTGCTTACAGTGTGTCTTTGGACTGATCATGTTACATTATTTCTTTTATATTGGAGAATGCTTCAAGAGAGTCCTCTACAATATCAATAAAATGAACAAAGCTCTTTAAGAAGCCCTGGGAAAATAGAAGCACTTGTGAAAGAGTGGGCAGTTTTTTAGAACAAGGCTAAGTGTGAATAACTCACCTGAGTACTCAGTCACTTCAAAGAAGGAATATTTTAGATGTTTACAGAAAACTAATTGATCTAATATGTAGATTATCTCTCCCTCTCACTTGAAAGTAGACTTGCTACCAGCAGTACATACTATATGAAACAATGGGTCTATTTAAATATTTTTCTCTGCTCATTTCTTGACAAGGATCTGAACATTCTTGAAAGAAAAAAAATGGAGATTTCCCTCCCAGCCATGTTTAAATAATTAATTTTCTTGGTTACTCTTCAAAACTTGAGCGATAGGAGAAGAAAATATGCAGCAGAATGGATTTCCTTTATTATTGTCAAGCTTTTTACAGTTTCTGAGGTTAATGGTGGCCATGGAACATCAATTGCTCAGCTTTTTCTTTCATTTTGATCTGTTCGTTTGGAAGCTTCATTTTGTGTGGATGTTTAATTTTTTTTACAGTTTTTAATAAATGTCAGTAATCTACAATGCATTAATTTTGTTTTCTCTTTTGACATGAGCACCAGCCTAAGAAATCACAATTTTGCAGTGTATTGAAAGAGAAATTAATAGTGTAATCGGTAGTCCTGATCCTCCATTGCTTCCTCTCAGCAGCTCAGCACAGGGAACCAAACTTTGACAAACACCTGTCACACCTGGCAACAAGGGTATTGGATAACCCAGCAGCCCTGCAATAAGCACTGATCTTTTTGAGATTGATTGGAGACACTGTAGCACTTGTTGATAATGTATCTTACTAATAGATGTTATATATCAAACAGTTGTTTATCCGAACAAACTAATTTAACTAGTGTGTTTTTCGTTAAAGTCATAAAAGTTTTGACATCATTCCATGCAGCGGAAACTCAACTGGGCAAGCGTACACTTATTTACGTTTCAGTGATTCAATGAATTTACTCTCATTGAGACTAACAATTGAAATATAGCCTATATGAATGCAGACATAAGTGTATGACATTGTTATCTATAGTTATTTGTAAAAAGAAATATTGATTGGATCATCAGAGTCTTCAGTACCATTTTATTGTATTGTAATTATATTCTGCCAATGCTGTGGAATCTTAACTCCTGAAAATACACATCTTGCATCCACTAGATAATTGGACTTTGTATGACACACCAACTCAATTTTAAAGAAATGTTTTCAAAAGTACCATTAAATTAGAAACTATTTCAAATGCAGAAGTAATATTATAATAAATCATCCATTATTTTGGTTTATGGTTTGTTATTAATTTATGGGATGACTGGCTGCAGTAAAGTAGTTCTAACAGCATCCTTTTGTCAACTTGATAGTTGTCTGCATAGTCATATGTGAGAAGGTAAATCTAGGAAAGTCTACAATCATATGTTCCTTCTCTCCAGGCAAACCACTGAACCAGCACTGTTAAAAGGTGATTGTTCTGACTGTCTGTGAAGAGGGAATATATTTGTGTTCAGCTAAGATATTTGGTTTAGCTGTGCTTTAAAAAGACATTCATCCGCAGATTGTCAGGGCAGAATATTGCAATGCACATCCCCATTAATTTTTCACCACAACAAATTGTGTGTAAAATGAAAGCAGAGCAGTGCAGATTAGGTGGCATGTACATTTGGCTACACATCTGATTTATGTCCATAGTTACCAATCCAGCAACTGATACACACAGAAAAGCCTGTTTCTATGTGTAGAATCTTTAGTTAGATAGAGGCAAATAACTCCACAAATCCTTATAATAAGATACAATACAGCATGGATAAATCTTAGAATTATTGTGTTCACTTTCACAGTGTTGCTAAATTAATTCTAAGAAGTCATTAATAAAAATCACAGAAAGAAAAATTTGTGAATTTTTAATGCAGAGAGTGAGGAACCCTCTTGGATAATCCTCTCGTAAAATAATTTAATGAGTATATATCCACTCAATATTAAAGACTATATTTTAAAAACAACTCATCATTTCAAGCTGAATAATTAAAACGAGGAATGATTGGCTAAACATACTTGAAAAAAGAAATCCTTCCCAAATATTGTTAAAAATCTTCTGAGTGAGGCTGAACGCAATTTGCTGCATCTGTATCTTATTCTCTTCCTGTGCATCGGGGAAAGTGAGCCTGAAATCTGTTCCCTTGCCAAAGATCTTATTGTAAATCACATTCATGAATTTTACAGCCAGAAGGGACTGCTCATTATAGTGAATCCTTTGAAATCCTCAGAGATGGAGCACTAAATATTTTACAAAGAACTTGATAAATATTAAGACTGAGATTTCAAAGGAAATAAAGATAGAACTAAACATTATAGTCGAAAAAGGCTATTATCAAAAACATTCTTTCTTTCTAGTAATTCAATCATCATCATCATTATCATCATCCCACCTTTTCCCAAAGGTTGGTACTCAGAGCAGCTTATGAATTAAAATGATTATAATATAATTAAAAAGTCAGCATTAAAACAGAATTAAATTATTAAAATTAAATTATTAAAAAATTAAAATTATTTTAAAAAATAGATTTAAACAGTACAATGTTAATCAAAACAGCACCCTCTTAAAAGCCATTTCCTCAAAAACCTTCAGTTCCAAAAGCATGTCAGATTATTTTTTAAAAAAAGGCTTCGCCTGCTGATGTACGTACAGCAAGGAAGGATCTATACTAGCCTCCTAAGGGAAGGAGTTTCAGAACCTAGGGATGGCCATTGAGAAGATCATATCTTGTGCACCTGCCAGCTATAGCTGAGAAGGTAGTGGGAGTGAAAGAATGGCCTTCTTTGAGGATCTCAGTGTCCAGGCAGGCTCATAAAGGGAGATAAGGTCTGTCAAATTGTCTGGGCCTAAGCTATGTAGGGCTTTATAGGCCATAACTGCCATCTTTATAGGTCATGCAGTTGCATCATCAAAAAAGAACATGAACGTGAAAAAAAATCAATGTGTTTTTCACTGTGCCAGCATTAAATTGAGACGCAACTTTTTAACCCTCATGAATATGAATATGAAATATGGTGAATAGTTGTAAGTGAAATTTGATTCCTGTTTATTTCAGTGGGAAAGCTGGCCATGTTTTGAAGTTCAGACAGTGAATCAAAAGACCTGTTAAGCATAATCCTATATTTGTTCAGAAATAAATCCCAATAAGTTCAGTGGGACTGGATCCTCAGAGGGGCTTCTCTTTGCCAGTGTTTTACCCAGTGTTTAGAGAGGAAAATTGGTAACTGCACTTAGTTCCCATTCAAATCAATGATCAAATTTGGTCATGACTAAGGATGAAATGAAATGTCATTGTATTTGACAGTCTTGAAAAAAGTAGCATTTTCACACCACATTTTGTGAAAAAAAGTGAACCTAGCCAAACCAATCCCCCATTTATAAGGATTACTAAGCATTTCTGGGAAATTATGTTTGCCCCCCCCATGCATTTATTTGTAAATACATCTAAGATCTGCAGATTTTTTATATATGTGTGTGTGCGTGTGTGCGCACCCAAATATTTTTCAGGAAATGCAGAAAGTTATACAAGTGAGCTAAATTATGTAAAAAATGCACTAGTTAAGAAACTGTGTAAAAGCAGCATAAAATTCAGCAACGAAAGAAAAGACAAAGTCTCACAACCCAATATGAAAGAATGTTGGGAGGAAAATGCAGGTAGGATTTGAAGAAGTTATCCGAAATTAAGATTAAGGCCATTTCCGCACTAGACTGTTATAGTGCTATTATTCCACTTTCAACATCCTATGGAATCCTGGGGTTTGCAGTTTAGGGAAGAGCCTCAAAGACCCCTCCTTAAACTGCAAACCCCAAGATTCCATAGGATGTTGAAAGTGGAATAATAGCACTATGCCAGTCTAGTGCAGAAATAGCCTAAGACATTTTCACTTCCCTTTTCATAACTTTTTTTTTTTTTACTTTTATTGATTTCTGTGGAAAGTAAATACAATTATATTAGTCTGGATCCAGCCTGCTATGATATGTGTCTGAAAGCATTTCCTATTATCTTTTCAGCAAGATGTCTGCCAGAGGTGGGAACAGAAGCAAATGGAACTCTTGTCTTTTTTTAGTAATGAAAAAAAATGGCCAGAATGTCAGCTAATCATGCCTCTTTTATTAAAAGACTAATTTGCAAAATGCCCTCAGTAAAGTCTTTAGTGAGAACTTGGTCTTAAATTGCACTGCAGAGACATTTTAGAGCTGTTTCTTATTCTCAGTATAAGTTTTTAAAGTCTGATATGGCTCTGGAATTTGTTGCCTGACTTCATGTTACTTACAAATGGCCATTTATCATGTAATTAATGTAATAACAAGTCATTATTGTAGATAATGCATTAAAAACAACTGTGTCAGCATGAACATATTTAAATACTATTCAAGATAGATTTTATATGTTCAGCCTTTGATATTCTTTGGAATGGAAGTAATGAATGTATTAATGGAATAAGAAAGCCAATATCATTCTTTAGAAGCTTGTGTGTAGTCTAATTATAGAAAAGGGCTTAAAGGATGAATAAAATTAATAGCTTGAATAAGAATAAGAAGCTTGTTATAGCATGAGGTTAATGTTAATATATTGAGATTTTTCAGAGTTGCAAATCAAAATAGTAATCCATAGGATGGGGAGAATGGAAAACTTTAAGCATTAAATTCCTTTATAGATAAATAGACATGTGACCCTTAACATGCATACATTAAAACTATATCTTATGGGGTAACTCACGATTGCACAGATGTTTGGAGCTGCGGCTAATTGTGGCACAGCATCAGGCTTATTCTCCTGCCTACTTCTTCCATGATGCATCATTGTTGCTTGCTCTCCAACCTAATAGATGGATGGCAAAAAGACCAGGCACATGAAGTATATTTGCTGCAGAGTCACACAGTGTTATATTTTGTACTTGTGCCATATTTGTCAAAAAGGCAGGCCACCAGTGTGCTATATGCATTTTTAATGCTTCTTTCCTTTGAAATTTTAATGAAATGTTCTTCAGTGAGCACAAAGAGTCCCATCGGATCATTATAAGGGTCCATTAGTCCAGGATTTTGCTTGGCTGGTCAGATGCCTCAGAAAAGTTTACAGGCAAGGCATGAAGGCAAAAATCCATTGTCACTATCTGCCCCTAGCATATCGTACCAGAGAGCGTTACACTGTCTTTAAATACAGAAGTTCTGTTTAGATTTCAAAGGAAATAGCCACTTATGTTCCAAAAATAAGCAACTTCCTTAAAGTCACCTTAAGCCGTGGCCATCACTTCTTATAGCAGAAAATCCCAGAAGTTTAGAAAATGTAGTTCCAAACAGTTTCATCAACTAATTCTGAATTCCAACATTATGCAAATATATTTGAGAACACATTTTTATTTTAACCATAACTTACAGAGTGGCAAGAATTCATCAGATAATTGTTAGTTTGAATGTCATTTGCTATTCTTGTTCTCAAAGAGCAATGAGGAATTTTAGCAATTTTTTTCCTGCTGCAAAAAAAAAAAAAAAAGTCTTCAAAAGCTGCAGGTTTTAAGCACTATTCATAGTTCAGGACTTATACTGTGCAAAATTTGCCTTTTCTGTGCTGGGGAAAGAATTTTCTGAGCAGAAAATAATAGTGATTTCTGTGCAGAAACATCCCATTCTATGCAGAAAATGTCATTTCTTATGTGGAAAATGCTGTTTTCTATGCAAAAGAGGGAAAGGGAAGACAAGATAAGAGACCCAGAGCCTTTCTGCACTACACTGTTACAGTGCTATTATTCCACTTTCAACATCCTATGGAATCCTGAGGTTTGCAATTTAGGAGGGACAATTAGAATTCTCAGCCAAAGAGCTTTTTGGCCTCAGTAAACTACAAACTCCAGAATTTGTTGAAAGTGGAATAGTAGCAGTATAACAGTGCAGTGATGAAAGGCCCTAAGCTTCTCCATATTATGGAGCTTATTCTTTTTGGTCAATGCCATTATTTTTATTCACCAGTCTTGTACAAGTTGTTTCCATGAGGAAGTGGCATTGAGAAATCTCTTTCCATATTGAGAAGAGTTTATTTGGGTTAGAGATGAGAAGAACCTCTGGGTTCAACTCTAGAGAGTGTATGATGGATCATAACCCAAGATTATCAGTAATAATGCCAAATTCAGTACTGTTTGTATTGGCAAAAATATTTATAAATTTTCTTGCAGGAAAACAAATTGCAATCCAGTACAATGAGAGCAAGCTTTGTTTAAAAACATGGAGAACTCAATGAGCTTGAGTCTTACTGATTTGCAAATCCATAAGTGAACATTGCACAGAACAACCAGCAAGTGGCTAAGTGCACAAAAAGTAAGATTCATTACTCCTAGGAAACGTATCTTATCTGCTTCAGATCCCTTCAACTAGACCCAAACTGCTGTAGAAGAAGAAATAGGCACCCTTAAAGGCAGGTGGCTGACGTAGTTCCCAGTTTCATGCTCTTGTTAGGGTGAAGAAAATAAGGAAAGTCTATAATATGAGAAGTAAAGCAGATGCAATGTCAAATGTTTGAATGTTTTTCATGCAACTGTTTTTAAAACTTAAATAGCAGCTAAAGGCAATTAGGATTGTGACAATGGTGCATAAGAAGAAGGAATTTAGCTCTCACAGTCCCAGAGCTTAGAAGAAACTTGCTACAAATAGCAAATAAGGTGCTATCCATTTCTATTTCCCATAATTAAGCAATGAATAACATCTCTTCCTTGGTGTATTTCTACCCATTGAGTTCCTTTTAGAATTACAGGAGCAGCCTCACTAAGTGGTAGAGAAGAAGTGACATGGTTCAGATGCTGCATTATGCTGTGCCTTGTGTTCTGTTGGGGTGTTGAGGCAACAGTAAGATAGACAAGAGCTATGTCTGTTGAAAAGGGAAAAAGTTAGAGTTACTTAAAAAGGTCTAAAACCAGTTCTTATTACGAACTAGGGTAGAACCATTGAATCAAAGGGAAGTTGATAAATAACCAGGTATGTAAATTGCTTTGATTCAATTGGTCTACTCCCATTGGGAGTAGCAATTGGATTTTGGCCAAAATGTCTTCAGCCTTGGAACTGTAATGGTAACTAATGAACAACTTCTTCAAAATAACTTTCCATGGTCTGAGCAGAATTGATGAAAACCTTCTCTGCCAGGAAGTTATTTCTCCTGGAAAGCAAACTGCTTTGGAGGCCAATGAAAGCTCCTTTCCAGAGACTTTCAGCAGCTTCCAGGATTTCCATCAGGTCTAGAGAAAGAATGAAATCCCATTACTCTTTATACCTTAACAACAGTCCTAACTGTCCCCTTTTTATTTAAATTTTTAATGAACATATAGATGAAATGCATCCTGCCTGTAATGTATTAACTAGTTTCATCCTGATCATTACGACCAGTTTAAATGTAAATGTATCAGTTTTAATTTAAAGGAACACAACTTTCTCACATATATCAAATGTTTGTGAGCATTTTCTGATCTTGATCTGTGTACCGCACGGCATCTGTAGTAGCCAGGGTTTCCATACAACAGCTTGAGGCAGGAAATAGGGCTTTTAAGTCTCTTCCTAGAGTTCTTCACAGTCTGCTTTATGAAGTTGTTCCATGCAGTGTCATAGCATCATCAAATTGCATCTTTGTCATATGCAATTTTTCAGTGCTGAGTTTTAAATTTACAACTAGCGGAGACAGCAGTTCACAAACTCATTATAACCTTCATCAGCTCAGGAATAAGTTATCTATGATTTATAACTTCTTGAACTCAGATGAGAATGCATCTATACAACTCATTTTGCATTGTTTATCTCAGTAAGTACATGAAATATGTTTTACTTAAAAAAGGTGCCTGAAAATTTCCTCTGGCAGGAGAGTACCTGAGTGTTCAAATGCTTTGGATTTCATTTTTCTGTCCATGAATAATAGTCATGTTTTTTAAAAAATTCTCATGATTTGTGATATCTGTTCAGAGCTACTTTGAAATCTTTCTTGATGTGTTTTAGCTCATTTTCCAGAATTAATATTTAGGTGCATCTACTATATCATATCACTAATCGTATTATATTTTGGAATATTTCCTTCTTTTAAAAAGTGTTCATCAAATCACAGAGTTCGACAGGAGTGCAAGGGACACCTAATCTACCCCCATATCATGCAGTAATACACATAGGTGTTTGCATGTAAAGCTTATAGAAATGAGGAGGGCTCTTGTGTCTGTAGAGCAGCACTGACCAGCTTAATACTACAAGACATGAGAAGCTCAATAAATTTCCAATCTCTGCCACTTATGTGCTAACAGAAAATTGATTTCTAGGTCAAACATCACATAGGCCTCATCCAGAATCAACCCAGATATAACAAGAAAGATATTGAATAAGATCTTATCCTTAAAAGCTTCCCCTGTTTATCTGACAGGTTAGAAAAAAACAGAATTTGTTGAAAAACAGAACCCATGTAAGGATCATGAAGGACTTACAGACTTGTTGCTGACAGTGTGCATGCTGCTTGCAAAGTCTCTCAGCCAGCCTAGCACCTTTTTCCTGCTCTCAGCTCTCTTTGAAAGCAGAGTGCGCATGCAAATGTTTCCAAGCGAGCTCCTGTAGGAAAGTAGAACTGATGAAAGACTGGAATCCTCATTGAATTAACAGGACTAGTCCTGAATTTGGAATCATCAAAAGAGCAAGTTATCAGATAACAGACTGTCAGAAGGTGGAGGTTTCCTATTTATTATGTATATTTAATAATGGATGTAGAGGGGCAGGCCTGGAATTAGATCTATGTCAGTATGGGGAAGGGATGCTAGTTGTGTTCCCTCAAACTATTTTCCTGATCTGAATTGGTCTCTCTGAGTTGCTATTAGCCTCAGGAAAGAAAAAGGGAGAAAGATGAGAAAGAGAGTTTACTTAGAATTATTAAAGCAATAATCATCAACAGCAAATAGACAACAGAAAAGAAATAACAGGACTAACTGCTTCTTTTTCCTTGCTCCCTGACTCAAGGTAGTTCTTCAGAAGCTTCTGGGACAAGAGGGGAATTGGGGACTGACAGTGGAAGCTGACAGATTAGTCATCATGCTTTTTCTCCTCCTCCTCCTCCTCCTCTCAAGGCAAAATGGACTGAGAAATTCAGTCCTGAGCCTGGGAAACCTGACCTCTTTGTGAGATGTTCAACAGAGTCAGAGTCCAAGTCACTGCCCCCAACTTTTTTTGGTGACAGCTGTCCATTCTTATACAGTGGGGGAAGGGATCACTGATTATCTGGCATCCTGTTAGTGACATAAGCTCCATTATGGATGCAGCTGAGAGGGATGTTCACTTGCTCATGTTCTCTGTCCACAAACCTCCCACCGCTGAGCAGGAGAGATGTCTACTCCTCTTGCATACCAGTGGGGGAGGGGGAGCAGGGATATGATTGAGACCATGAAGATCTGGCTTCTCTGAGCTCCTGGAGGAAAGAAAAAGTGAGTGCACACCATTTAGATTGCTTTCCCCGCCCCCGCCAACACACCAAGCTGAGACCAGATACTCCTCCATGGCCTGAAACACCTCCCCCATTGCTCCCCTCCAACAAGCAGGGCCTGACAGCTGGGCATGGAGATCTGCATCTGGAGCTATGTGAACATGTAGGATCTCAGATATTGTTTGATGTTTGAATCAGTGGGTTTTATGTAAATATTGATGTTAGCCAAATTAAATGCAGCAGTGGGCAAAGTGTAACTCATAGACTACATGTGACAACCTCAAAGCTATTTTAATGGCCTACAGTTCCCCCATACTCACACACACATCATGAAGTTGTCCTTATTCTAGAAAAAAATAGAATGAATTATGTCACCTGGAAGCTTCCAGGAGGAACTATTCACCTTTTAAATCTCTCTCTCTCTCTCTCTCTCTTTCTCATACATACACACAGACTGAGCCTAGTTATCATCAAAAATACCAATTTTGAAAATGAAAAGTACACTTCTGACTAATTTCTGTTTTAGTCCTGTTCCCTCTGGTGTTTTGGCAGTCCATAAGTGGTTCCAGGGAAGAAAATTGGCCCATGAAGTCACCAAGTTGTTCACTCTTGACTTAAAGGGACAGTTTTTGTTGGGACTAAGAGGGTTTTGTCATGTCACATTCTTTCCATCCCATGGAAATGAATGTAGAATATGCTGAGTATGATACTGATACATATTTGTTGGGGGATGATAGGAGTTTCAGCCCCACGGAAATGCAGCGGAAAGACCAGATTTCAATGAGCCAACAGCAGCAACCTTGTTCCCCAATAAGGATGCTCACACACACAGAAGTTTCTTCCAAACAGGAGGCACTTTATCTTGCATCAAAGTTCCATTATGTACAAAACATAGATCAGACTGACAAAAGCTTTGTGCCAGGCACCAGGTTTGGTCAACAGACAATACAGACTGGGGATTGCTTCCTTATGTACATATCTACAACCAATCAGGTAAAGGTTTGCACACCACTCTGTACCTTTTGCACCCCACTCCATTTTCTGATGCAATGTATTGCAATCACACACAGCTGGAACAGGATGCAACATTTAGCAGTGGGCTGAACATTTTCCCAGGGTTCCCTGCTGAATCCCTGACAATCCCCTCCAGGATACATGTAACAAAGTTGCTGCAAATTCAGTTCAAAATTCAAAAAAATATAGCACTCCACTGAATCACCACAGGGGATAGGAGGGGTGGAATCTTTCCATTTTCAGCGCAATGCTGCAACCTTTGCTAGTTTGTGTGTTCTTCCTCATTAATAACTTTTGCCATCTTGACCATACTCTGATGTTGATGGCCACATGGGTCCTGGTTTTTATATGTTAAATACTGGAGTGTATGTCATTTGATAAACTTGTTGCATTCATATTATAGGCTTGCTGTGAGTACATTTCCCATCAGATAATAAATGCAGTAAAGCAAATTAGATAGCTCTTCCAGTAAACAGAATCTGAATAATTATAAAGCTATAATGGTAAAAACATTGCTGACCTTCATGACAAAAATTACCAGAGAATTTATGTGACCCAAAGATGGTAAGGAGAAACAACAAAGATGGCACCATGGATAGAGAACGAGGGAAGGAGAAGACCTCAAACACTCTATAAGCCAGGGCTGGCAACTAGTTACCCAACAAACCATGTTCTTCACTCTATTTGTAGAGCTTTGGACACAAAGCAAAAATTGAGATGTTGGGGAAGTCAGGATGTGGCTCAAATGTTTTTTGGCCCAGACAGTGACAAGTTTTGTGGAGTTCTGCAAAGTTATGCAATGTGTTTTGGTACAAAATTAAATGTGAAAGTGATTTTGCTTGTTAGAGAAGAGGGCTTTTTTTAAAGAAAAAAAGAAAGAAAGAAAGAAAGAAAGAAAGAAAGAAAGAAAGAAAGAAAGAAAGAAGACTCTAAGATTTGAATAGGAATAGACAAACTATTCAGAGGGCATTTTATGACAAAGTTGGAAAACAGATTTTCTCAGTAGGGGAACCTGATGAGCAGAGTCCCAGATAACCAATGATCTTCACAGTTTGGGACTTACTGTGCATGAAGAAGACATGTGTGGTTTTGTTTTCTTCTTCTTTGCTTTGTTTTCTGTACAAAACAGCAATTTCTGCACATTCATGTTATATTCTGTCTAGAAAATAGCATTTTCGTTGGAGGAAACCTGTTTTCTACATAGAAAATATTGCAGAAAACTTTGTGCATTTTTCCCCAGACTAAGTCCCAAATTATAACTAGTCTTCAAAAACTCAGCAGTTTTCAACAAACTGTCAGCAAGAGGAAAATTATAAAATTATTTTTTCTTGCATTTAAAAACATTTACAAACATATATATTCCTAGATATGGGACTCTTTCTTCACATAATAGAAACAAAGTCACAGAAAATTTAAAATGCATTTCACAACTAACCAGAAGCATGCAAAAAGAAATTTGCAGTCTCTACCATGCTGCAGAGGAGGTATCCTGAATAGGATGAAATTTCAGTAAGGATTAGTTTTTCTTTTAAAAGGCAGCATTTGTCACAATACAATCTTATAACAAGGAAAGATAATTGGTTTAATCTCCCCCACTCCTGCTGCTGCCACCCTGTGCATTGGCAGTCAGAGGAAAAAGGAAACCCAAAATGTCTAGGAAAAGTCTACAACATGAATGATTTCAATCTCTCTAAGCAATTAGTTAAGATATGCTTGTCTCTTTCATTCAAAGCACCATTAGACATCCAGATGCAAAAAGATGACAATAGCAAATGGTTGTTCAGGTAATTCCTGATTAATATTAAATGTGGCTGTCATTGCAATTGATCACTGGCCATCATCTGTATAATATCCATTAGTCTTGTTGAGACTACTATTCAATATTGCACGTGGAAAATGATTAGCGAAATTCAAAGGAAAATACTCAGCAGGAAAGTACTACCATCATGTGCCTTTGTTTTCATTCTTTCCCATTCAATTCATAAAATTCACCTGGCTGGATTTTTGTATTTCCAGGGATGGAGACTGGATTTCATTGAGAGGAAACAACCCAGGATTTTTTTTTTTTAATATCTCATGATCACTCTGTGATAACGGGGTTTTCCCATTATCCAGATAACAGAGCTAAAGGGAGATAGTTCTCCCTTCAGGCATACAAAGGATTAATGAACTGCTAGGGGTAGGTTACAGTTGGTGAGGGTCAGCATCACAGGTCATGGGAGATAGCTGTCCATTCGGGGGAGAAAGGGGAGAATCTTCAAGATGCTTCAATGGAGAAGTTACATAAATCCACAAGAAACTACCAGGAGAGAAAGAACAAAAGAGACATCCAAGACATCAACCAGAGGGGCTATAATGCTGGTGGCAGGCAAGCCAGCAGGCCTCACCTTCTGGCTGCCTCAGTATACCATCTCAGAAAACGACAAATGATGTGAGGAGCACAGAATGTTACTTAGTTGGTTGCACTAGGATTTTCTTTTACTTTGAAAGCTTTGACTGATCTGAGGAAACCATCTATACTTGTAACTACCAAGCGAACCTGAGAGGAAATGGCCTTTCATGAATAATGATTTCTCTTATCTATATTGCCTGTCTTAGAATAAATGCTTTTCTGAAAAGATCTCCCTGCTTCTCTTCATTCCCACGTGTTTCTTGGCGACACACGTAGATAGGATTTCTCTCGCCCAGAGGGGATGGGGGAAGGAAAGGGATCTCTAAACTTAGAGATGGGTGGCTCCCTAGCAGCATTCCACTGTGCTACTAAGATAAGGGTTAATCCAGTGGGTGATGGCAGTGTTTGATTAAGGGAATTTGGGGAGTTCCTATCTCCTATTCAAGGGCAGAAGTCAGCATTGAATGAGAGAGGGCTCTTCCCAATTCTTTCACACACTCAATGACTATATTACAGATCTGGACAGTCAGGGTTATATTTATGTTTAAATTTATTTATATTTTTGCTAAGGAAAGGCATTTTTGCTTTAGTGACTAATTGCCAGGAATGATCACAATACTTCAACCTTATAAAGAATTATAATCTCACACATATGTAGTCCAAATGCACAGATGTTTTGTAATGGTTGTTTCTTCTTCCATGTCCAATCATGACCTAAATATACTGATGTTTCATCCTCTCTTCTTTTCCTGCTTGAGATACAGTTAACTATGATATGCACATAGTTCTATACCACTTATCAGCTAAGTGCTCTCTAAGCAGTTTACAATGTGTTTAACTAATTGCCCCCAGCAAGCTGGGTACTCATTTTACCAACCTGTGGAAGGATGGAAGGCTGAGTCAACCTGGAGCCCAGCAGGATTGAACTCACAACCTTGTGGCTGCAGTACTAGAATTTAACCACTGAGCCACCAGAGCTCTTCATTCCCTCATGAACTCAACACCTGCCTCATGCACCTTCTCCATTATCCATATTCCCTGTCTTGTACATTTATTATATATGTGTACATTTATTATATTGTGTGTGTGTGTTTGTGTGTGTAGAAGTAGTAATTGTAGTAGCAGTAGCAGTAGTAGTAGTAAATTGGTATACCATGTTAGTGCTATAACTGTAAAAGAAACAGAAAAGAAGAAGGAACATTCAATCTGGTGACAAGAAAGGTAATAGGGATAGAAAGTCAGAGGAAACCTCTGTGCCAAAGGTTACAGCCCCATTCAAAACAGGGGGAAAAGAGACGATAGATACAGATGTGGGAATTTACCCTGCCTGTATTGGAAATTCGTAGGACATCAAAAAGAAAAGAAAAAGAAAACAGAACAGAACCCAGCTTTTTAAACTAAGGTTTAACAAGTTGTAGCTAGTCCTAGAAATTCATGAGAAATAGATCAGGATAGGAGGTATGGCATATGGATATTTTAAAAAATCTTTATGAGTATGCATACAACTCCCACCAAATTCCAAGGCTTCTGTCCATTCTGAATGACCACAAAGCTAACCTTATAAAAGCAAGTAAAAATCCAGCAAAGAGCAACACATTCTGTATGAATGTTGATGAATTCAAATAATGAGCTGTGAGATTTCTAGGGAAGCTGCAGGTTAGGAAAGGAGAAGTGCCAGTCAAGAAAAGTAATTCAGGAAATAGAACAACCCTATGTGTGCATGTTAACACTCTCCACTTGAGGCAGGGAGAGGGACAGGATTCCAAAAGTACACAGGATTGGAATGAAACTATACTGAGAGTGTAAATTGCATGTTTGCATGCTCTCATGATTACACATCCTTGAGAATATTGTCAGAAGGCTTTATGCATACTCCTGTCTTTTGGAAAAATAAAACCTTGGGGCCCCCTGGGATGCTGTTCCTTCTTTCTCTCATACACAAAATAAGTGACTTGCAGAATCTTAATAGAGGCCAGAGACTTTCCTATGTCGTGTGCTATAATTATGTACCATGGTAGTAATGCTTTAATTCACACCCTCTTACAAATTATGCTCTTCCAGATGGGAAGAACTAATGCAAATCAGAATGTAAAAGCTTCCCTGAAGAGGTGTTTTATTATTCATATTTTCAAAGCAGCCAGTGTTTCAAACACCTGCTGCTCACCCTTCATTTTTGCACTGGTGACTTGAAATTACTTCACAAGAAGCTGTGGGTGACTGAAGCTTCAGTTTAAACTAGAATGTGGAGCAGGAGATGAATCAATTATTGTCAGTGGCTGACAATTTGACTTCAATCAAACTGACTGATGGACATTCAGACAGTGTATCCAGAAGTCCAGCTCACAGGTTATGTTGCCCTAATGTATCAACAACCTTGGAAATAGGCATAAGGCTAGATATTTAATAGTCAATGTGAGATGGCATAGGACTGCGTATCTTGCAGTCAATCCAGGAGCAGCTCTTGTGAATGATAGCTGATGACCCTTAGTAGGTAGGCCATCATATGAATTTCCATCTCCCCTTCAGTCATGTATGGTAAAACTTGAGCAGAGCTTGAATTTGACTTGTTAATGAACTCATTAAGTTATTCATGTGCTAGATTTTTCTAGTGATTTTACCCAACAGACTAGATTTGCCAATTAACGCTGAAGTTAAAAATATGATTTACTGAATTAGGCCATTAGAATTCTCTCAGATTCATTAAAATAGGAAGGTCTGTGGCCTCAGGAGAAGAAGGATTAGTACTGGAAGAAAGGCATCACATGGGTCTTCTTAGACAGGCTAGAAAGAAAAAGAACATTTCTGGACTCAGATCAGACCAACAGAAGAAAGAACCATCAAAGGAAAGGGGGAAAAGAGAGAGAGATAAAAGAGAGACTGGGTCAGTTTGGAGACCAAGGGGGTCAGTTTGGAGACCAAAGTTCTGGAATAGTCGGGACCCTTTCAGAATATCAGGGCTTTTAAACCAGAAAGGCAAGTGACGCTCCCCACCCCCGCCAAGGATTTGTGCAGGAAAGTGTTTGAAATCTTTCTGCTGGGGTGGTACATTGTGACTCTAGTAACTTCTTTATTGATTATATTATGGATTGGTTTTTTTTATTATATATTATAGTATAATTTACATTCTTATATAATATTGCTTAGAGTATGCTGCCATTAATCCTTTTTCTTTGTCTTATTTGTTCACACAGTGCTTGGATACACTTGGATAATCAAGTGAAAATTTTTCCCTATACTCCTCCCTTGTTTTCTTCGGTCTTGGCTTCTTCTTCTCTAGTTCTCTCTGTCCCCCTCCCCTACACTTCCTAATCTGTTTTTTTACCGCTTCTTCCATCTCCTCTTCCTCAGGTCCTTTATTGATTCTAGTTCTACAAACACCCAGCTCTAGTTTGTCTTATATAGCTGATATATATGCTCTGCACATCTTGCAGATACCACACTGCAACTACAGCCAGAGGAACTAACCAGACATGAACACTCAGGACTGACTTGCAGTTAGTAGGTTCACTGCTCAATTTTAAGCTTGGCTAGAAAAAAATCCCTGCAACTAAACATGTGAGCTGACTCACTTTCAGAAAGCTACGGTTTGTGAAATAGTACCTACGGCTGAGAAGGCAGTTGCATTTCTGATGGCAAGACCTTATGATGGTCATTGTCACACATAGTTATGATGTCTATTTTGCTTTCCATGATTGTGAGTCAAAAGAAAATATTAGACCTTCACTGTTTTCATGCTCATTTTATTTGATTCACAATGGTTTCACCATTTTGAAGTGAAATTTTCTGCTGAAGATGCACCTTTTCCTTTTGCGAGGCAAGAAACATCAATGTGTAATTATTCTGGATGCAGAAGATTTAAAACATTGTGTAAATGATGTGCGGATTTCCTCAAATTCATTATTCATTTACTCATCCTCTGCTTCTATCTTGTTTGAGCAATTTTTGCTTGTATCATTTTGGCACTGCATAGATTAATATCTGCAGAAATTGTATTAACAGTAAACAGAGATCAAACAACAGATACACTGTAATATTAAAAAAAATATGTTTTTAAAGGCTGTTTTCAGCTCACCCAGAATAAGTATATCTAAAAAAACTTATTTTTTCTCTCAGATTACCTATCCCACATTCAACACTGTTTTTCTGCTCCTCTTGAATGGTTCCACTTTCCAAACATCTGAGAAAAATTTTTAAACATTAAGGGAAACACAACTAGTCATCAGTGAATATCCTTGTCCTTTTCTTGGTGTCACAACACAAGAAAAGGCTGAAGAAGTCATGAAAATCTGTCATGCAAAACTGTGGTTGTTGGTGGTCCATATAGAAGAATAAAAACAGTATAAAAGTACATTTACTCAATAGCCATAGTATATGCCAGTACAAACTTTATAAAAGATGCAACGGGAGATGGACAGCAAAAGAATTAACTCTTTTGCAATTCTATTAGAATAACAGGACAGCTACTGAAGATTTTTACTCCTTTCCCTTCCTTCTCTAAGCCCTCAAAGGCCAAAAACTCTCCAGTCCTGTTCTTCTGTGACATTACTGCAACCCAGCCAATCCCTCTGAGGGGCTCTCTTGCTGCCTTCACAACATTTCTGAATGCAAAAACTGTAGATATTCCTCCCTCTCCCAATAATATGGTTCCTAATAACATTTACAAAATTGCTATAATATTTTACATAAAATAAGAAGCAATGCTATCCAATGGTTTCTTAAACTGTGCCTGAGGACACACATGTTTTTGGTGTGTCTGTGATCAAATGGGAGTGAGGAAATGTGAGTTGCTTTAGTTCAAACTAATCCCTCTCAAAAAACAACAACAACAACCCCAAATGGTATCACATTTTCCAATGAGTTATATCTACCAATTCACACTGTTATCTGGTTTCATAATGGGATTTGAAGGCATCTGTTTAACCATGCTTTGATGATGCAAGGGTAATAGTAAACTTTTATTTAAGAAAGTAAGGCATCTTCAGTAAAGCATAACAGGAAGGGAGGGGTCGAAAGGGAGTGTGAAGGCACACATTTATGTGTCAAGTCTGTAACAACTGAAGTGAAGTAGGCTAATGTGGTCATATCACAGACTATCATTAGAAACAGTGATACATTCGTATTACAATGTTCTAGTGGGAAATGAGACTAGTTCACTACGTATTTCTGCATTTATCTTAAACATACTTTTTCACTGTTGTGTCACTAATACAAGTTTGAAGTTAAGTGCAGTTTTTAAAAGAATGGTGCCATTCCTTAAAACACATTAACATTTTTTCTCTTTGGTGTTGTTGTTAAAACAAAGCTCAGCAATACCTGCTTGATAGCCAAAAGATATATTATTACTTTCCCATTAAGACTAGTAGTCATGCTGCACTTCTTTCATGCCATAAATCATAGTAGGAAGTGCAAACAGTGCTCCTATAGCTTGGGAATTATTTATTGGGGCGCATTTGATTCCATCCTCAGATTTATGCAAAAAATGCTTCTGAAAATAGAATGAGTGTTAATCACAATTTACTGAGTAATTAGGGATAAAGAGTACAAACTGCATACCTTTCAGAGGTAATTAGGTGCTGCTGAACATGATGACTCGAACCGTGAGGTCAATTATGCAGTTATAAATCCAGAGTCATTCAATGAATGTCAGTCTTTTTTGCTGGATTAATTGGGACTGGAATATGATTGAATGTCACTCTAACACACACACACACACACACACACACACACATGCATATATTTCCCATGCACATGCATATATATTCTCATGCACATGCATATACACATGCATATGTTTCACCATGAGAAGTATATATATGTGTTGTGTTTACACACAACACATATATATATTTCTCATGGTGAACACTGATACAACTACCCTTTGGGTTTCTCTCCCTAAATATTCTCAATGAAAGCATTATTTTTCAGGCATGCTAACACATGCTGGCACATCACTGTAGCTCAAAACCATTTTTCCTGATCCACCTGTTACCCTTGAGGACACCCAAGCAGACTTCCAATTGAGGGAATTAACAGAGAAACTCAAAGCTTGCAAGAGGTCAGGGCAGGAGATCTTTAACCCTATGTCTACGGGGTCAGAACCACACAAGAGTCAGAAAAACAATCTAAATTAACTTTATTAAAACTCACAACACACGTTAACAAATAATCCTACAATCACACAAGGGCTACAGAAATAAAGTTGGAAATAAGAGACAGTTGGGAGAGAGGGCATACGGACCTTCGTCTAGGTGTCCTGGATAGGGAGAAGATCAGCAAAGGCTTGGTGCAGCGCTGAAAGGCTGGCTGCAGCGGGGTTCGCAAAGGGTCAGAGACGCGAGTCGCATTTAGCTCTCAGCAGCATCTGAGAGGCTTGAGTGGGACACCTCAGTAGCAGCAAAACGGGCCCTTGTCTGGTCTGGGAGGCTCTCCGAAGAGGCTAAAAAAGTGAGGGTTTTTATAGGCAGCTTCTGTCCTCGGGCCAGGTATTGGCTAGCAAACTGGCATTAATGGGCGATGATTGCGGAATATAATGTTAGGCAAATATCATGACCCCTCCTCGATATTGTTTCTCCTGGGAACGTCCAGGGGATTGATAGGTTTAAAATTCCGAATTGATAGGTGTTGTTTGTTTGGCTACGCACAGTTCATCAACATAGCTTGGGGTGTGACAGTGTCCAGGAGCGAGTCTATTGTCTGCCTAGAGATACGTGACTCAGAACAACAGGTCAGTCTTTTAGCCTAAATGACGTTGTCTATGTTCCCATACAGCAGAGGGAGACGGTATAGTGTTAAGGATTTCCCGTTCAATGCCAAGGTTGTTTTTAACTGCGACTGACCTTTGCTAACCAATATCCAATATGGGGGAAGTCATGCCAATTTAGGGGCCCTCTCTTAGGGTTACTCTGGGGTGTAACACACCCATAAACATAAGCATATAGAATAAGTGTATGCAGACAGATGCTAAACATGATTTTCCTACCACCCAAACAACCCACAATCTGAGATAGGCAAGTTAGGATTAATTGATGTAGTGTTGAATGTTCGTTTGCAGGAAAGAAATCAAAAGAAGGTGATAGATTCAGTCTGCCACCACCCTGAAGTGTGTGATCATTAATAATCTGAATTGGATTATTTCAAATGCTGTATGGAATTTTTCAGTGGAGAAACCAAACATACTGTAGTAAGCACACAATAGCTGGATTACTTTATTCACTGATCTAGTTTTTTCTGCATCCTTTAAAATATATAAAGAGTAGGAAAGAAGAAAGTAGTTTTTCAGCTCAATATTTTACGGTTCTAAGGATACTTCTACAAACAGATATGAGCTTTAGCCCACTTTAGCTGTCATGGCTTTACTCAAAGGGACATGGGATTTGTAATCTGTTGTGGGTGCTGCAAATTCACTGATAGAGATCACAAAACAAAAGCTTTTGATATTTTTTTGTAAGAGACAAGATGGGCAAAGATTGCTAGGCCAGCATAAGTCTAGAATGTTGACAAATCTACGTGTGCTCCCCAGAGCCAGAAATCTTCTCTTAACTGCTGTTTGCCCCAACTGGTGGTAATATTAGCATGTCAGGACTATTGGAAATACATGTTCCATTCATGTTGCACTTCATTTTAATCTCCATAGGAGTTGATTCAGAAAAAAAATGATTTGGTGTGTAGGAGGATAACAAACCATGGATCATGCGGAGAGGTAAGATGCACCCTCTGATTTTGGGGTTATACCTCCATGGGGCTACATCTAAAAACCCCAGCATGGAATGCAAAGTTATTTACCTGCTTTTATTATACCTATAAACCTTTAAGCAGCATGAAATTTAAGATTATTTATCTGCAGTTAGATTGAAAATCCATATGAAGCTTCTCAGTATTCTGTTCATTTGCTATTCCTCTTCCTTTTTCTGGATATCCTGCTGGTGTCTCTCAGACATATTATGAGGTTTTCTGTAACTTTCAGTGGTAGTTTGCTCAGCTTCTTCTGTCTTGCAGTCCTCCCTGGGCTTCTGTCATCTCTCAGTGGTATGGACATCATTTGGTATATTAAAAGTTCACTTAACAGTATTGAAAAATAGTCTGTCTCCTGATAGGAAATGGACTACATAAATGAACAAAGTTCCTTTTTTAACTGTTTTCCTTTTGGAGATAGTTTCCCTAGAACATTCCTTGAACTTTGATGTGTTTGCTCACAGATACATTGAAAAAAGATGGAAAATATTTTAAAATTCCAGTTTGTTCCAGGACATGATCAAAAAACCTATGCTGAAGCTAAGGAGGTCTGGGTAGGAGATTGCCTGGCAGTGATTTGGAAAACATTCAGTCCTTATTTTTGTGTGTTGCTATGAATCTCACTGGAATTATCATTTCATCCTTTGTTCATATCAGGCTGTGAATTTCCCTCATGGAAAGTCATAATATTTTTCATGATGTTCAAATTTATTTATCCATTATTCCTATGTAATGATTTTGTACAAATATTTGCCACTGATTAAAGCACACTTGTGCATATTTTTCTAATTGTGTTTATGTTTCATTTACAGTATTTTAATTCCCTAGTTCACGCCATAGACCCGACAAATATGTGAATTTCCAAAGCAAGTTCCCCTTCATCTCACAAGTCTTGAGAAAGCAAAATGAACAATTTCAATAAGAACTCTGACTCCACTCAAATAATTTTCCTTTAACATTGCCTGGAAACCCTCTGTGCATCATCATACATTCCTTGATGGTTAAAAGGTAGGATTAACATGTAAAAAACACAGAAAATAAGAGCTCTGACTCTGATACATCCCCTGCTACATATATTCTTTTTTAAAAAAAAAGCAGGAGTTGATTTCTTCCAATAGCACTGCAAAACTATTAGATTTTCTAAATTTTGTCATTTTCTTATTCCCTAAATTCCATGTTCCAAGATAGCAATTCACATGTTACCTGAGGGCAGTTTCAGGACTGTGTGAGCTAGCTCCACCTCCACTGTTGATGCATGCCATAGCCACCTGTTCCTTCATCAGATCTTCCTTATATACATTTACTAGCCTAGCACGTTTACATAACACAAGGAAGAATAATTCACACATGCAGATCTATGCACATAGAATTTTTCCACCAAAAAAAGGCCTCTAGTTGAAACAAAATAGCCATACAATATGTATCAAAAAACAGGTGGTGGAACTAGCCTGTCTGGTTCCATGATCCCTTTCACAAGTATCTTCAATCTGCTATGAAGTTGTTGGTAAATGTCCTGAAAAAAGCACTTGGAAATGTATATATTTATTTATACTGCACATTTAGTGTTATACTAGTTTAAATGACATGGGACATCCCACAAGGAATCAGAGAAAATAGAGTTTTGGTGTGCAAGTAGCCCTGTGCCTAATGACACACCTGGACACAAGCTAAGGGACATTCATGTGCAAAGTCTACAATGGCAAAATATATTTATTAAAAGCATGGAATATGAGCAGCATAAATCAAGGGAAATTGGTCATTGTGAAACAAGAAATTGAGTGCATAGTCATATCTGGTGTGAAGAAGCTAAACTGAATAGGAAAGGGACATTTTCAATCAAATAATTACACAGTCTTTTAGTCTGGAAATTAAAATCAGAAAAATGGAGTGGCATTAAAAGTGAAGAAAGAAACAGCAAAAGGTGTCATTTATTGAAAGTCTGATCAAATAATATCAATGCAATGGAAAGTCTGCTCAAATAATATCAATCAGGCCAGTGGAATGTGTGTAAGTAGGAAACTAAGCAGAACCAAATGTTGTAGGGGAATCTGGCTGAGGATCAAGAAATGAAACAAGAAAATGAATGACTGAATTCTGTGAGGCCAACAGTATATTCATGGCAAACCTGTTCTTCAAGCAACCAAAGACATGACTGTACATGTCAACATCACCAGATGGTCAATGCAGAAAACAGACCATGTAATTGGGAGCAGAAGATGGAAAAGCTCCATTCTCTCTACGAAAATAAAAAACCAGAAACAGATTATGACACAGACCATGAACTGCTATTATCAAAAATAGAGTAAAGCTAAATGTGAAGTCCATCATCATTCCAAAATATGTCCTGAAGAACATCCCTGTAGAATTTAAAGAGACTATGTCAAGCCTAATTGGCAGAGAACCAGAAGACCTCTGGACGTGAAATTAATACATGGTCAGAAAAGAATCATAGAATTATAGAGTTGGAAGAGACCACCGGGGCCATTGAGTCCAACTCCCACACACATCAAAGCATTCCCAACAGATGGCCATCCAGCCTCTGCTTAAAAACCTCCAAAGAAGGAGACTCCACCACACTCTGAGGTAGCACATTCCACTGCCAGACAGCTCTGACCGTCAGGAAGTTCTTCCTGAGGTTCAAGTGGAATCTCCTTTCCTGCAGCTTGAATCCATTGCTCCTTGTCCTTGTCCCTGGAGCGGCAGAGAACAAGCCCACTCCCTCCTTGAAATGACATCCCTTCAAATATTTAAACATGGCTATCAAGTAAAAAGACACTATCTGTAAAGAAGAAAATCCTGACTGAATGGTAGATGAAACTTTTCAAATGATAAAGAATAAACAATAAGTAAACAATAAGCAAAAGTAAAAGATGACAGAAACGCATCAATATTCTGAATGCAGATGTTCAGTTACTTGTGTGTAGGGACAAAGAGAACTGTTGTAATCAATGCAAATAAATAGAAGTCAAAAAGTCAGAATCAGATACCTCTTCCACAATAATTGAGGAATTAAAGGGAAATCTGAGCCAAGAATAGGGATTCTATATGATCACATAAAACATTATGTGGTCAGGAAACAAATAAAAAGTCAATGGAAGCAGTATACTGAGGAACTGTGTGAGATATACCGGTATATAGATATAGATATAGATATATATGAAATGATGACAGAGTCTTTCAAGAAAGAACAACTTGAAGATGTTCCCACAATTATAGAAAGTAAAGTGGGAGAAGCTCTAAAAGTACTTGGGAGAAATAAATCATCATGAACAGATGACATATCAAAAGAACTCTTTCAGGTTATAGACATGGAATCCAGACAGGGAATCCATTTAAGCTCTAACTAAAATCCACCAACAAATATGAAAAGTAAAGCAATGGCTGACAGACTGGAAATGTTCAATATATATTCCGATTCTCAAGAAAGGGGACTCGGGATTAGTAGTAATCATCAGGCTATTGCAGTGATCTCTCATTCAACAAACCGAGGCTCAAGATTTTACAAGAAAGGTTTTTCATTCATAGAGTCTCTCATTCATAGAGTATCAAGTCAGGTCAACTTGATGCCAAATAAAACCAAAAACATCTAGAGGGCCCACAGATTGGTACCAAGGCTTAGGGGCAGCAGTACAACAGGAATCAACCTTTATTATGCAAATAATCAAAGTGTGTGTGTATATGTGTTTTCAAATATATGACTGGGGGGAAAGGAAAAAGAAGACTGTACATATAACTCAGAGAGAAACACGTGACATCATAATTTTTGTGGTATGAAATGTTGCTCCCTGATTCTTTCCTCTGGAAGATGGTGATGCATTTGTTTCTTTGTTTTTGCATTCTGTGTTGCATCCTAGGAGAATGTTAGCCCCAATTATCTATTGCAGTCGCTCATCCCAAGACAGATAACTAATTTATGGCATGTTACATAGTTTAAAGTCTAAGAAATAGCACCCATGTGGAAGACTGATAACTCAAATGTAGATTTTGATCTGCCCAGACTTGGGGAAGAAAGCAAATCAGCTTTGTTGTCAGACAGTGACATTGGAGTGGAACATTGGAACCATAAGACATCCAATTGCCAGGTGAATTCTAGGCTGTTGATCTAGGTTTCTATCTGAATGGTTCTTAGGCCCTCTTTTCCAAAGAGCAGACCTGATGACTACTTTGACATTTTTTGATTTAAGTGATACATATTTGCAATATTTTTTCTATGGTTGCAAGAAGAGGAAAGACAAGGACTACTGTGAGGAGATGGTGAAATGTTAGTGAGACAGAACTATTCAACACCTTCTATACCACAGTCTTCTCCCAAAGGGAAAAGAGTGTTTTAACTGATACAAATAGAACAAATGATTAAGCAAGGGGATTTCAGCCCAAAACAAGTTTTCAAAACTTTTTGGAAGTGTTCTTGAAGTGTGAAGAAAATCATTCTTTTTCTTAAACTTTTATAGAAAATAGTATAGCTTTACAAAACTTACAGAACTGAACAAAATAAAATTTACAACCAGATAGCATGCTTTAGCAAAACATGTAATATAAGCATATATACCAGGGCTTTCCAAACTGTGTGTAGCAACATGTTATTGTGTTGTGACATGTTAATGTGTCAGCTGCAGTGTGTAGGTGTGTCACTGCTGCCCAGGCTGAGAAGGACCCTGGCGAAGGCAGCCGTTAGTTAGTTTAACCTCTGGTTTGCTAGTAACTATGGACATATAGCATAAATTGTAATAACAAAATGTATGGGAACACAACATATCTCATGAAAACCTTTCATTCATATTTTTAAAAAATATAATTTATGCTTTATGATTTATTTATTTATTTATTTATTTATTTATTTATTTATAATACTTTAAACTGAATTACTGTGTCTTGAAATGATGCATGCCCTGGTGGCGCAGTGGTTAAATGCCAGTACTGCAAGCCACAAGGTTGTAAGTTCGATCCTGCCCGGCTCCAAGGTTGACTCAGCCTTCCATCCTTTCGCAGGTCAATAAAATGAGTACCCAGCTTGTTGGGGGCATGTATAGAAATGTTTTGAAATACATGCTATTTGTAAGTTGTTTGCCACCTCGATCCATATGGAGAGGCGGGATACAAATAAATAAATAAATTAAAAATTAAAAAAATGTCTAAAGAGTGTGTCATTAACATGGAAAGTCTGGAAAGCTCTGATATGTACACATACAGAAGCCCCTGCAAAAAAAAGCCAGTGCAATTACAACACCTTATTCTGCTTGCTCAGACTTCATTTGAAATATTGGGCACTATAGTATAAGGATTTTGAGAATCTGGAATGTGTAAGTGGGGTGCAAACAGAAAGGTTAAATGTCTGTATATCAAGCCCTATGAAGAACAGCTTAGGGAGATAGGTTAAGGAACAATCAAGATGTTCCACACACTATGTGGAACCCTAGAGAGCGAGATGCAAAACCCTGTCAGATTCACTTCCTTCCCAATTTGTATTTAAGCTTCAAGTTGTTTCCATCCCAAACATGGGGGGGGGGGGAACCAAGGATTTTTATAATTTCAAAAATGAATTAAAACTAACTTCTCCTCCATGCATGCTAGCCAAATTCAGCAGGTACATCTATTCTGCCATATGGAAAGGACCTTGTTGTACCTGCCTGACATATACACACATGGGCAGCTTGTAATCAAAGCAGTGGAAGGGCTTCTAGTACTGTCTCAGGATGAGCTCAACCACCCAGCTTGGAATTTGTCCCTTATCAGTACATTCATACTCAAAAATGAGGAGATTCTTTCTCTCACACACACATACACACACAGAGTGGCAATATGTGAATACAGGGGGATTTAAATCCAGAGTTTTATGAGTTAAGCTCCAAAATCCTAGAACTGGATGGATGAATGTATCACATTTGCTTTCTCATGTGTTCAATTGTTTAAAATTTCTAATTCTTTCCTTCCAAAATGTGAAGAAATTTACAAATTTTAGATTTTTTTTTAAAACCAAATTGAAGAAAACTCTTAGCAATTCATGGCAAATACAGTTCTGATGTTGATAGAAGGCTGTTCCCACTTTCCAAAGCTTTCATCACAGAAATTGTGCTCTGGATCTTCTAATCAAATAATAGGAGAGGATGCTTGGAACATGGGTGCATCTGATGGCCATAAGGAGTGTGAAAATATATAGAAGGATGTAATGATTAAGTTATGGAGAACTCAAGGCCAGTGCAAATTAAGTACTCATGCAAATGTTCTATCTGCAGATAGTTGAACACTAAGACCCATCAAGTTTGAATTTACACAGATATCACAGAGACATGAAATTTTCAATTCAAGAAAGCTATCATGATTCATCAGCTATTTACTCAATATACACATCATAGAATTTTACTAGCTTAGCAAGAAACATTGATACAGATCATGGTGTGCTGGACATAATTTTTTACCACATTTAAATATATATCATTAGAATTTTTCACATACCAAATTATATTCAAGTAGCCTTCACAATATTGAGCGAATTAATCTGAGTTTTCTGTGTAAAATAGAGGTACTTACGAAGAATTGTCTTTGGAAATTTCAGCTGAAATCATATGCAGGTATTTTCTGACATATATGCTTTTATATTGAGTACTGCACAAATGAATAGAAAATTTGTTATACCAGAAATCCTTTTCTTGAACATGAATTTTTCCTCACAAAATTAAGTCTTTACTCTTTGTGCTTGCTCTATTCACCTTTCTCACTGTGGTACTTTGTGCCATAAAATCTGATTTATGAAAGCAGTTTGAGGTACATCTGGATAGTGCTTGTTAAACAAAGTTCAAGGAAATGCCAGCTGTGGCAATCTTCATACAGTTCCTAATGGACTTGGTTCACTGCATGATCCACAAATACAGCCCAACAGGAAAACCTCACACTATTCATGGCTTGCAATGAGGCCTTTCAACAGCTTTTTGCAATAGCACCAGGAATATATCCTGCATTCTATGAAGAAATATTATTTTCAATGATTTCTTATAGCTTTCCTTTAAGAAAACATAACTTTTTCTTTTCTTATAATAAATGACTTGAATTTACACATGATGTTATATAACTGTCACAATGAAAAAATAATCTTCTCTGTATGTGAAACTCAGAGAATTTCCAAGTTACAAAGACAATCCGGACTCTATCCTCTTCCTTCTCCCAACCTCTCATCCATATTGCTCCAAGTGTAGCAGTTCACTCATAGATGCCACTGTTGTTCATTATTTCCATTCTGAGATATTGTCTGTGGTGTAGGCTTGCCAGTTCAAGATCATCCCAGGCCTTGCAGTTCCTCAACTACAACCTGAGACCTAGGGACAGTTCCTGGTGATGTCATTAAGGCCCTTTTTGCACGGCATTTGCCATGCGAAAGAGGGCCTGGAGCACTGCGTGATTGCGAGGAGTGATCTGCATGATGCACTCACAATTGCGCAATGCTCCAGGGGCCGGCAGGTGCCAATCGTGCGCCTTTTTATTTTCGGCTTGAAGCTGAAAATGATGCACAACCACACATTGCTCCTGGGCCCCACGCGCACTTACCTGGTGTGCGGAGCCTCTGGAGCTGGGCTAGTCACGCTTCCTGCCCCAGTGCAGCCTGGGAAGGTCCCAGGCTGCACTGCAGAAGGAGGGGGAAGGACTCTCGTGTGAGCAGGCAGCTCATGCAGAGCTGAAGCAGCAGGGAAGGGAGAACCTTTCAGCAGAGGCTGCTTGCACGATCCCCACACCCCAGCAGCAGAACAAGGTAAGGTGCGGAAAGGGCCTAAGTGTTATGCATTAAATATCACCTATGTTGCTCACAGTTTGTCATTCAAACATGGAGGGAGAGAGAGAGAGAGAGAGAACATATTTTCTTATTTGGAAGTTAGGACAGACATCACAGGCATCTTAGTTAAGGGACTGTTCCTAGACAAGGTGAAATGAGGGGATTATTCCTTTGCAGTTATTAGGGAGATTAGATAAAGAACATTTAACCTAGTGTATTTGCTTCTAGCTAGAAGGTGGATATAGAGTGAAGCAAAAGGTGAGCCCTGGTGCCCCAATGACTAGGAAGGAAGTAGGAGGTTAACTAACCAAATATATAGACCCCAGGAGAGTTTTCACAAATTGCAGCAATAAATCAATTAAGCTTTGCAATTTATAGCAAGCTGATGCTTTATTAGCTGACCTGGAGATTGGAACACAGCCCTTTCCCATTGCCCAGAGTTGAGGCCACCACAATTAGAGAATTTGTACCCTTGTCTGCTGCATGGAGATAGGCCATGAAAACTGGAAGCTCAGGGCCAGGCCCTAGGTGTTGGCAGCCCTACCACGATGGCAGGCCTTAACAGCTAATTTTAAACATGCCCCCTCCCTGGGTAGAATTTAAGAATACTCGGGTAAGGCTGCCATTGATTTGATGAGGAGTGCAATGAGTTTGATTTGGTTCTGAAAGAGACATAGAAAAAGGCAAGTTGTTTCCTGAGTTTGGAGAGAAATAGATGAAGTGGGCCAAGTGCAGGAGCAAGCTGAACTGTAGTGAGGGGTTATTTGTAATACTCTTATTCTTTTGTGACTATTTTTGTTTTTTTTCAGCGGGGGAGAGGACATGTTGTACCCTTTGCTTAATAAATAAAGGACTTAATAAAATATATCTATGCAGAAGGAATAGACTGGTGTGTGTGGAATTCAACACGGGCATTTAAAAGATGAGAAATGAACTGCAAACTAGAATTGCCACTAAAGTTCACTTAATAAAAAGAAAATTTAAAATTTAAAATTCATGTTTCATCTTTGACTAGCTGTAGCCAAGACACTTTGTCCCTCGTTATCTGCTAGCCTTTAAACCTGTAATTAAGATGCTTACATATAGTTTTATCTATTTCATTTCCTGAAGGAATAATTCTTCCCTCACAAACAATGGAATACTTTGCTGTCTTGAATGTGAGGTGGGAAATAAGGCCATAGCTGTAAGTATAGGGAATATTCTCCCCACTTTGGGTTTTTTATATTGTTTACTATTTATTTTTAACTTTGCATTGTATCTGAATGATACAATGAAATTGAAGAATGGATAAACATACAGCTGCTGCTTTCAAAGAGATAATTGTGGCAGTCTTCAGCATAAAAAGAAGGGTGGTGGAGAAAAGTGAGTCTTGTCATGCATGCCTTAAGATGATATGTACAGAGGCATATATGAAAGAGATGGGTAAGTACTGTTTTGGTTACATTTATGATCAAGAAATTCAATGTGTATATCTGCACGTACATTTCTCCTCAGAAACAAATGTTATTCAATTTAGTGGGGCTTATTCCCAGATCACTGTGTAAGGGTGTGTTACAAAGCTGCTCCATTTGCTTACCTAAGGGTAAGTGGCTTACAAGTAAGCAGACATACTGTTAGTCAAGTTTTGTTTACACAGCTTCATACTTTTGCTTTTAGGATACAGTACTTTCTTGATATGTGTTGAAATAAATCTGTTCAATTAAAAAAAAGCTAAAACAATATTGCTCGCCAAATATAGATTCTGTAATGACAAGTAGGTCATAACCAGTGAGGAATGATAATATTCAAAGGGATTTTTGCTATTCTAAAATTTATTATAACAATTATTCTACTGTTTGCATAACATGAATCCATTATATGTTCCCTAAATTTCCATGTAATGAAAAAGAATGTAAATATATTTTGCTTTGGTTATCTCTAGAGAATTAGGCTTGTTTTTTTGTTTAGGTGAATATTTTCCACTGAGAAGCAAACCATAACATCTACTCTATAGTAAGAATCACTATGGCCCTTTCCGCACCTTACCTTTGTCTGGTGCTGGGGTGTGGGGATCACGCAAGCAGCCCCCTGCGAGAGGCTCTCACGCCTCTGCTGCTTTTGCTCTGCAGGAGCTGCCGGCCAGCCAGCAGGCACGTTGCTGCCTCTACTTTCCGCAGCTCTGCCTCTACTTTCCGCAGCGCAGCCGGGTATTTTCCCAGGCTATGCTAGGGGAAGAAGCACAAGGGCCGCGGCTCCGGAGCTCCGCATGTAAGGTAGATGCGTGTGGGGCCCCGGAGCAATGTGCAATCGCACACCATTTTCAGCTACAAGCCAAAAATGAAATAGTGCGCGATCAGTGCCTGCTGGCCCTGGCAGCGTTGTGCGATTGCGAGGACGTTGTCTGAAATGCTCCTTCCAATTGCGTGATGCTCCAGAGGCCCTTTCGCTTGGCAAATGCCATGCATGGCAAATGCCGTGTGGAAAGGGCCTTTGTTATTCAAGTCCCTTTCCCCATAACTCAGTATAAAAAAATGCAAAATTTACGGTAATACTTTTGGGTAAAAATATGAATGAGTTCTCCTGCATAAAAGAGACTACACTAAGGAAGTAAAAATTCTGATATTTAAGATTCACTTAAGGTAAGTGTATTTTCTACAAGTATAAAGTTAGTATAAAGTATAAAGTTAAAGTATAAAGTATTGAGTTAGAAGAGAGGAACAATGAAGAACTGAACTTTGGCTAGTTTTGACGCTCTACAAATGGCAACCTTTCTATTCTTTAAATTAGGTGTTCTTCCTATTTTCCCAGAATATAAAAACTGTGGGAGTAGAATCCATCAACGATCTTTCCATTTTCATTCCAGTGCTTACTATTAGTCTTTCTCAGTAACAGCATCATAGATTGTTCAATTCTACAAGGGATGAAAGACTTTTCCCTCTTTCACTTCTATCGCCTTCATGGCTTTGTCCTGTGTACCCATGTCTTCTTAATTTTAATATAAGAAGTAGAATTCCAGACATGAATTCCAGAACTGGAGCCTGGTTATTCATGTTTTGCACCTCCTTGCTATAGCTGATGCAGATGTGCAAGTTATAAAACACTACAAAGAAAGCAAAGCAGTCTTGGTGACAGTATGTAATTGCATCAAATTTCACGTTGTGTAGTGTTTTTAAAATATATGCATTCTTTTCTGCACACTGATAAAACCATCATAAACTGTCTTAATACAATTGTGCTTGTATAATCAAGCTGGACATATTACATATATATGCAGATATATGTGTGTGTATTTGTATGTGTGTGTGATTTATGTAATCATATTTGTCTCATGAGGTTTGTGGTGTATATCAATGTATGTGTATCAATAACTAGGTGGGAGAGACATGAAGAAAACCAAAAGAAATGAAAATGGAATTGCTTATACACATGGGTTTTCTTACATAAAACCTGGAAATTAAAAACAGAAAAATCAAGAAATAATAACGTATTGTTTCTGCTTTGCAAATTAGATCAGGTAATTCAGAATTCCAACATTCAGAAGAAAAATTAGACCAACAGCATTTTGCAAGGATTTTTAAAGTGCATACATAGCTGAAATCCATGACTGAGGGAATCTTAAAAGATAACTTTCTGACTACAGTAGATAGGGAACTATGAAGACTAGGGCCATTTCTGCCCTACACTGTTACAGTGTTATTATTCCACTTCTAAGATCCTGTGGAATTATAGGGTTTGTAGTTTACTAAGGCCTAGGAGCACTCTGGCTGAGAATTCTAAACGCCCCTCCCCAAACTGCAAATCCTAGGATTCCATAGGATGTTGAAAGTGGAATAATAGCACTATAACAGTATAGTGTGGAAATGGCTTAGATCAGACTCTGTGTCCCTTGGATCCTAGCTTGCTTGTTGCAAGGAATTTTCTCATGTCAAGAGACACTCGAGAAATCTATCTGCACCTTGAAACTTGCAATACTAAATCTGCACCATATGGTTGTCCTGATTGTTTTTATCCATGAATAGAACTGAAGTATCTATAATAAATAAATAAATAAATAAATAAATAAATAAATAAATAAATAAAATATGTGAATTAAAAACAAATAGTAGAATAAAAAAAAATGGTAAGAAATGATGGTGGATAGATGTCATATAATCCTTCTGCTGAAAAACTGGATCTTTCTTCCATAGTACCACATACAGATTTGTTTAATGAAAGTAAAAATTAAATGTAACTTTCAAGTAATATGTACTAGCTGTTTCCCATTAGCAACATGTTGCTGAGGCTAAAGGAACAAAATTGCAGCAATTATTCATGCTGTACAGTTATTGACAAGCAGTGCTTCAGACCTAATTACAATTTTCCAGGGTGTTATGTACATGTAAATCCATGGGCACATGCTATAAATCATTATGATCTAGAAAGGGCATTAAAAAGGCCATGACCCTATAGAGATTCGGTACAGGAGTCACATACTTTCACTGGCTGTGCAGATTCTTGCCTTCATAGTGGCTCTTTTCCTTGGCTTCGTAATGAATACAAAAGAGGTCTTGAACAGAGTTATCACTAAAAGTTGTGTTGGTTGTGTGCGTAACTGTCCGTCCCCTCATCTGTGAATGTGCTGAGCAAATTGCTGTTCCTCAGCTTCCCACATGCTTGTAATAGAGATCTCCCCCACCCACCAATGCTTAATGTAGATTTTCATGACAATACTCAATTACTTAATAGGTTAGGAAACTTTAGTTATAACTGGAACAGCTAATACATTCCACAAAAATGGTGCTTTTAAAATGGCTGGAAACTGGCATCCTGGAGAAAGATCAAAAGAACTCTCTATTGGTCGACAGGATTATGACATCATTGATCTTGCAGCTGCTACTAAGTGTACAGCTAATGATTGGGCTTTTATAGTTTTCTAGCTTTGTTAAACTACTGAAGTCTCTCTGTAAACAGACAGTGAAGAGAACACACACACTCACAAAAGGTAAAGAAGGAGAACTAATGAACATGTTCAGGCTTCTGGAATCCCCCACCTTGCACATATAAGATCTCATAGTTGAATATCCTTGTTTGCTGACAGGGCTAGTCCAAGACATTTGGGTTCCTGAACTATAAAGTAGACCTTTCCCCTTATTCCATGTATAGAATCTGAGTGGACTGGCAGTTGAATGTTACTCTAGCACTGAGAAGAGGACAACAGCCACTTCTCTCTCATCTAAGGGAAAAAGCTGGCTTATGGGGCATCCAAGAAGCTGTATGGTGTACATATCTCTGTCAAAAAAAATTTTTTTTTAAATTGACAATGCTAGAGGGGTGGCATTAGCAGGAATACCTGCAAAACCAGAGCTTGAGAAAGTTGCTTCACTGTGGCCCTTTTTGCACGCAATTTCTTTTGCGAGAGGGCCCCTTGAGTGTCTCGTAAATGGGAGCGGCGGTCCGTACTCCCATTTATGCGACGCTCAAGAGCCAGATGCAGAGTGGACACACACCTTTTTATTTTTGGCTTTAAGCCGAAAATGGTGTGCAGTCGCGCAATGCTCCCGGGGCCCGCGCGCACTTACCTGCTGTGCGGTGCGTCAGAAGCTGGGCCGGTCGCACTTCCTGCCACAGCACTAGCCTACAATTCCCAGGTTGTGCTGCGGTAGGAAGGGGCGGGGCACTCGTGCAACGCTCGCACAACCAGGAAGCACTGCAGAACTCAAGCAGCAGGGAAGTGGCAGGGTTCCTGCTGAGGCTTTTTGCGTGAGACGCCCTCCCCAGCCGCGCAAACGGGTAACGTGTGAAAAGGGCCTGTGCCTGGTAGCAGGGACAGTCCTGTTTGTTAAGTGACACAGATCCAGAGTTTCCTCATTCAGTTCAAATAAGGAATTTCAGCTTAATATAGGCTAGGTATGAGGGATAAGAGGAGTGGGATTGGTAGCAATGCTCATTCCCATGATTTATGAGAGCAAGAAAAAATGTTTGAACTGGGCTATACTTGTTGCATCTAAAACTCTTTTGAAGTAAACACTGAAATACTTAGTGATGTTGTTAAATATTTTGATGTTTGTATAGTTTGATTGTATATTGTATGGCATTCCAGTTAAAACTAATTTGCTCATTTAATAGGGGCATATAGATACTACCTCCTCCTCCTGTCAACCTTTTTCTTTTGAAAATAATGAACACTTGGAAGACTTGTTCCAAGTTTTTAGTACCTGCAGTATTGCCTCTGTGCACCACGTTTTTGAACTTAGACCTCAGTTTTAAACTTGGAGACAAATAAGATTAAAGATATATTTTAAATGGATAAACCACTATCACTGGAACAGGTTCTGACACTTTATCCAACTTTGAGGTGGTATGGTTTCAAAAAGCACAAATTTAGTCTTTTGCTAATTAAATATATGGGCAGTTAGGAGTACCAAAGGTGTTGATTCTCCCTCTTCAACATTTAAGGGCTGGTATCTAATTTTTATGAAGATAAGGTTGGGTCCCAATTTTGGGAGAAAAGCAGCTTAGAAATACAATGAAATAAATAAATAAATATACGTTGAAGAAACATGTGAAAGGGGAAATGGTTCAACATTAGTGTGGAAGCTAGACTTCAAAATTTCTATTTCAAAGGCATAGCAGGCCAAAACATGGACCATTGCTCATTATAAATTGATTTCAGCCTCATTCAGGGAATGTATATTGAATACTAGTAATATATAGTACTTAACATGAGTAAACTTCACAAAATAGTAACATTTCACAGAATTGTCCGCAGGTTTGTGGGACAGTTGGGACAATAGGTAACATGAGGTTGCATTCTCTGAAAGTGGTTATCTTCTGGAATAGAATAATTAATTTTTTTTAAGAAAATAACTCATTAAGAGCTGTATCCCCAAGGAGCTTTATTATTGTTCATTGTACCTGAAAGTGGAAATGTGAATGGTTCAAGTAAAGAGATTCTTGCTTAATTGTTGGGATCCGTACAGTCAGAGCATGGAAAAGAAGGACAGGGAAAATACTGAAGATAAATGTGGAAGACACCAGAAGATGCTTCATTTCAATGCTGTTTGGACTGCATGTGTGGAGAATATGAGTGATTAGAGGCTAACTCAAAAAAAGACTTGTTTAGTACATTCTGGTCTTCTTTTATTTCATCAATTACTGAACAAGGGCGACTTGTCACATCAATAAACATTTTGAGTTCTTTTTAAATACAATTATACCATTAAAAGGATATAGTATAATCATTTTTGGACGGAGCTAAATTTAAAATCAATGGTTGTGATGCTTGGCTGATTGTTATTGCTTTTTATTTTGGTCATTTTTCCTTTTTTTTCTTTTTCTGTTCGGATTGATTTGTTGTTTCTCATTGTAAACAAAATTTTAAAATAATTAATCATGGCATGATTGAACTGAATAAATTATTTGTATTTTTTTCATTTGATGTATTTCCTAGTTTTCAACTATCATGTGCTTAATGTTACCATAAGAATAGAAGTTGGGCTACTCCATAATCCACCCCCGTTTTTCCAGTAATGCAGAGATGATGATTCTGTCAGAACTCTTCCCCTTCCTGGAGCCAAGGCAGGAAGTCATCAGTGCTGTTCTGCTTCATGTGTCTAATAATGGTAGTTTGCCTGGACAGTGCATTCTTAACCCTCTTCTTCCTGGGCCTTGGACACCTTTGTCATGTCCTAGGGATCAAAGCAGAAGAGGAAAAGGTGTCCTCCCTGCTGCTGTCAAGTGAGTTACACACATCTTTAAACTTTTCCACTGACTCCACTGGGGCATAAAAGTGCTTCGCATTACTCTGGACTGTGCCCTAAGAATGAGGAGCAGGAAGTATAGAGAGTTGTGATGACTTTACTTACCTTTACCCTCCCTTGTAGGGTTTCTGTCTCTGACTATATTAACATATTTTGAAATTCAAGTCACTGATAATGTGCTAAGAGTTTTAATGCCCTCAGGAATAAGTAAAAAGCCATTAAAATGAAGTCAGTAAAAGTCTAAGTCTGCTCTATAATTTGTGGGAGAATAGTGGTGGAATGGCTTCATACCTCCCATTCCATTCCTTTCCATTTGGCAATCCTCCTCCTTTCAACTGTAATAACATCAGCTGATACCCATGTTGAATTAAGAGATTTAAATAGAGCCATTGGTTTTTTCCCTGTAGAATATATATTGCCATGAATATTACATTTCTCCAAAGTGGATAAAAATAATCAAATTGTATGACATATTTTTAAAAGACCTAATAAGGTGTTCCTGTTGAAATGCAATCAAGTTAGCAGTGAATGAAAAGGACTACTTCTTTTTGTGATAAAATAATTTGAAATAGTATTTGTTGTTGCTTTGCTTTTATATTTAATATTGTGCACTGTTTGGATTGATAATTCACAGGACAGCTTAAAAATCTAAGAGAGAAAGTGTATGCAATTCTGGAAGAAGCAGTTTGAATAATTAAACTATAATGTATTGTTGTTCAGGAATACAAATGTTATTCTCTGTCAGAATCCCAGTCCCAAACTTTTCACTGTTTTCTAATACTGAATGAGTACAAATACTATGAAAAATAAGACAACTGTGGGGGAAGCACATGGGGCATTCAAATGATGCTTGGCTGGCCATTTGGCTGGGTCACATGTAGGATGGCTGCCTATATGGCTGAATCACAAATTTTCTGAAATGGAAATACAAGTATATCTCAGTTAACAAAGTAGATGTGTCCCCAGGCATTACATAGAAAGAATTGGAATAGGTTCCTACACCCCCTGCCCTATCTCCCCCTCCCCGCAAAAAAAACAGGGTAATATGTTTCTGCAGACTTTTTCTACAAAACTGACACTATATGAAATTAAATAACCAAGTCAGGTGAGCCATGCATAAATACACAAAAACATTTTTAACCTTCTAGATCCTCCCCCCACCCCGCTTCTGTCAGCCTTCGCTTTTGTTATGGTTTCCATTTTGGCCGTCAGAATTACAGCATTTTGTTTTGTTTAACATGCTTGGTGAACTGGTGAAGCAGTCTAATCTTCTTTTCCCTTTTCTCTCTCTTTTGCTGCTAATGCATGCTCAGTAAGAGATTCTGGAGGGAGCTCCTGCTTACCTTCCCTGGTGTAGGCAAGCACACATGGCTACAGTGGGCTCAGCTAAAGGTGCATCTCATTTCTACCCAGCACAGGCTTTATTTCATTGTTTAACCATAGACACACTGCTTCAATCCAGCACCAAAAATCTGTGTTTCTCCAGCCTTCTTCCAATGCCATGCTGGCAAACAAAACCAACCAAACAAATGAAACCTCCAACCAGACGGTGGAGGACAAGGAGGAAAAGAGGGCTGCGTGGGCTGTAAGAAGGAGTTTGTCTGTCAGACACAATATTAACTGAGGAAGGCCCATACAATCTAATCCATAAGACCATCTCTCTATACTATGATAGGCTGACTTGAAGCCTTCTCACAGTTCTTAGCAAGCCATAGAAATGTTATTGCCTTTTCAATCTGTAGTGAAAACACTTATTTCATTTTAGTATATCACACGAATCCCACAGGCCTCATACATTTATGGTTTAAAGTACCTTTTAAACACTGTCACCTGTATGAAACATGGCTTCTGGTCTAAAAGGCTAAACAATGTTAGTACTTCCTGCTGGCCAGATGATAAAAACAGTTTATGATTCAGCACCACAGCAGTTGCAGATTTTTACAAGTTATGATTACACAGAAGGCATTGCTCAGGCCAACAATAAAGGAACACTTCTTGATAAATGATGATCTTGGTTGACAAACCTGTTGGACTACTGTGAGAATGATTCCCAAGCTGTGGAATGAATTCTTCCCATGACTGGGAATGGAAGGGAATTCTGTTCAGTTCATGTTTTTGGCAGAACATGCAAAGATCCACAAATTTCTTCATATATCCATGAGAAAGAATATTTAGAATATTAATATTTTAGAATATCTGAATGCTGGAAAAAAACAAAGTACTAGATTCAATAATTCGGCCTCAAATCTTTTAAAATATGAGCTTGAACCCCTGTGTGCAAGATGTTGAATGAGAATTGTTTGAGAAAATGTTGCTGTCTTTTATTTGTTAATTTTTTTGATTGATTGATTGATTTGGCTTCTTGTGTAACAGCTTCATGGCAGACTGTTATAACGTGATTGTGTCCATTAGGGGAATTTTTTCCCAGTTAGTATCTGTTCATAGAATCATAGAGCTGGAAGAGACCACAAGGACCGTTGAGTCCAACCCCATGCCATGCAGGAATACACAAACAAAGCATTCCTGACAGATGGTCATCCAGTCCCTGTTTAAAAATCTACAAAGTGAGATACTGAAGGCATAATTAAAAATTGTTCCATTAAGGAGATAAATGGGAGGTTTCTAAAGAAACCAGAATGATTGACTAAGGAACTCTCAACTGAGCTAAATGTTAAAAGAAACATGTACAGGAAATGGAAAAATGGGGAAATTACCAAAGAGGAATTTAAAGAAATACAGAACACTGAAATCTTGATACTCTTGTAGACAAGCTGGTAAAACAGAAGTTAATAAATGCTGCTGTTAGGTGGATTTGTAGCTGGTTTACAAACGTGCCCACCAACGCTTCTATCTCATCCTGAAGAGAAGTGACTAGTGGTATGATACAGGGTTCTGCCCTAGCCCAGTATTGTTTAACATCTTTATGAATGACTTAGATAACAAAATAGTGGGTGTGTTTAATTCAATTTTCAGATGACACTTAGGACCTTTTCGCATGGCAGTGTACAAGCGAAAGGGCCCCTTGAGTGTCACGTAAATGTCAGCAATGGTCTGCATGATGCCCTCCCATTTCCACCACACTCAAGGCCCACAAGTGCAGCAAATGCACATTTTCTTATTTTCGGCTTTTAGCCGAAAATAAGCCGTGCTTGCACAAGGCTCACGGGCCTGGGCTGCACTCACCTGCAGTGCGGAGCCTCTGGAACTGGGCCTGTTGCGCGTCCTCTCCTCAGTGCAGCCTACAACTCCCAGGCTGCACTGTGGAAGGAAGGGGTGGGGTGTGGGCGGGGCGTGGGGAGGGCTCTCGCGCGAGCAGGAAAGAGCTGCAGAGCCCAAGCAGCAGGGAAGCAGGAGGCTTGCGAGAGCTTGCCTGCCCAGGCTTTTCATGCAAGGCCCACACTCCAGCAGCATGAGAAGGTAAGCTGTGGAAAGGGCCGTAATTAGGCAGGCACCTAATACCTCAGAGGACAGAATCGGGATTCAAAATTATCTTAACAATTTGGAAAGCTGGGCAAAATTTAATAAAATGAATTTCAACAAGGATAAACGTAAGGTACTACATTTAGACAGGAAAAGCAAACATCCAAAGCTGGCATAGCCTACTTACAGAAAAGCATTCTAGACCTAATAACATTTCACAGATAAGGAAAGCACTGACTGAACTGTGGTTCTAGGCAATACCACCAGCACCTTTGACTGGCAGATGTGGGAGAACCCAAATGGCTCAGAAGGAATGCAAGGCAGCCATATTGACAATCTTCATCACTACCTGATTTTTGTTTGACAATTCTGGCAGGTAATCCAATACAGAAAATATTGTTATTATTTCTGAAAGATATTGATTAATAGGGTTTCTTGTAATATAATCTGTTTGCCCTTGCAGCAAGGAAGAATTGAGACAGAAATTATTGTTGCATATTTTGAGCTACTGTTTGAACTAAGTTGAACATTTTAAATTATCTTGATATGTTATTAAGACATATAAGTCCATTTGGACTATTCAAAATTTTTCTTCTGTATGAACCATACTTTTAGGCCTGCAGATTTCATTCATTTTATCATGTTCTTATACTGCGTATATTTATATAGATTTTATTATTTGCCTGTGCTTGTGCACTTGGATTGTGTTATATTTTGGAATGCCCTAGGGTCCCAAGCAATAAATTAATTTTTGAGACACATACACAGGCACCAAACAAAACAATACAACACCATTATATGTTTAATATTGCATAAAAAGTATCCCAAACAGGCTACTTCTTATGATCTAAATATTGCCATTAAAGCCTCAGAAGGCAGCAATTTAATTGCTCAAGGAAATATGCAGTAATAATTCACCTGTCCCATTATGTGTAGCAATATGCTTTTTTGATAGGAAATAGGACGCATAATAAAGCAAACTGCACAAGTGATAAGCAGCAATGATTTCATTCTATCCTGGTCTCTGTGAAAGGGAAAACACCATTCATTCACAACAAGTTAGAGCTAGACCCATTTTACAAACATCACATATTAGATCTATAGATAGTGTTCTTGGATTTGTTAAGCCAACATGTAGCCACAGAAATTTATACAACAGAAAATGGAAGCGGATTTTGCATCAGATTCTTGCTCGGTTTCTAATTTTTGATGTACTTGAGAATAGAGATATATACTGATAAGTTACTGGTTTACCTCAAGATGCATCTCCTTAATTTATTAAACACAATGAGCAAGTGTAAAGTTCAAAAGCATTAAAATCCCTCAAAGTAACTTCAGTATGTTCCATTTTCATAACTTGGAACTCATTTATTTTAATATACGTCATAAAAAGTTTGTTCTTCAGCTGAAATGTTACAGGCCAATGTTGTAGGCTGAAGGATAGCTTAATTACATCTGTCTAACCATATAATATCCATTTAGTGCAAATTAGCATATGAGCTTAGTTAACTGTGCACTTCCATGTTTTTACACCATCTGAAATTTTGGTCTTCCAGATCTTTAAGCCCTAAAAGAATACTAACAGTGTATTTTTTAAAATGGAAGCCAAATTATCTTTAAAGAAATTAGTTTATTTTAACAATGTAAGGCTTTATCATATTTGAAAATATCTAAATATTTGAAATGTCTAAATATGCTTGTGGCAGCTATACGACTACATTCAACTTTCAGAAAAAATGAATGGACTTGAAAGCTGTGTATTATAATAATGCTTACATTTTTGCCATGGTACTGCTTAAAAACATGAGAGTTTCAAACACTATTTAGAAGCTCCTTTGTCTGGGGCACTGGGCCTCTTGCAAGAGGCTCTCGCGTCCCCGCTGCTTTGGCTCTGCAGGAGCTGCCAGCTGGCCGGCAGGCAACATGAAGCCTCTTCCTTCCGCAGTACAGTCGGGTATTTTCCCAGGCTGTGCTGGGGGAGGAAGCATGAGGGCCACAGCTCCAGAGCTCCGCACACAAGGTAAGTGCATGTGGGGCCCCAGAACAATGCGTGATCACACACCATTTTTGGCTACAAGCCAAAAATGAAATAGTGCACAATCGGTGCCTGCTGGCCCCAGCAGCGTCCTGCATCCTGCGACTGCGAGGATGTTGTCTGAAACACTCCTCGCAATCACACAATGCTTTGGAGGCCCTTTTGCATGGCAAATGCCATGTGAAAAAGGCCATTGTTAGGAGGAGGAGGAGGAGGAGGAGGGTTTATACCAGCACACCAGCAAAATTCAGTTCCAGGAATTGCATCAGATGATCTATCCACAGACTTATACCTGTACAGGTAGCTATCCTCCAGGGTTCTGGCTCCCATATGTAGTAGTAATAAATTTCAGCTCTTCCAACTGTTTAGCAAAGTGGGTAGGAATATAATTACATCAATTTAATAAATATTCCACTATCCCTGGAAATCTTCTTGTCAAGTATGCTACATGAGTTAGACAAGATGCATACTATGAAATATTGGAAAATAATACTTTATATGGTTATGGAGGCCAGAATTGTATATGTCAGACATTGGAAAAACAGTTCTACTACAGAAATAGAAGAATGGCTAGCTAAATTTCTGGAATTCTCCATATTAGGTAATCTAATTCTAGCATTAAGGGGAAGAATACAAGGAAAAAATGAAAGAGTATAGTTTCCAGTTAAAGAATACTTGAATCAAAAGCTGGGTACTGTGGTATTCCATGATTGAGGAACTTATAAGTAAATCTGGATGGACTAAGAAATAATGTAATTAAAACAATGGAAAATGTAACTTTAATATAAGAGACAATCATACAGTGCTTTCAATTTTAAAGATTCTTTGTTGTTGTAAACAACCCATCAATGTTAAAAAAAAAAAAAAAGGAAGGGGAATGAGAGAGATTGAAATCTGGGAAATCAGGCTATAGTTGGTTTGGGGAACATAAAGGAAACATTCAAGGCATCAATTATAAACAAACAAGGGAATGTTGGAAGTAGATGAATGTACATTTAGAATATAGATAGGAGATCGTAACAGAGGAAATATCTTTAAATCTTATATAAGATAACAATATTATCTAGTTCTGGTAAAAGTGGTATAATGGTAACAGTAATTAATGTGTGGGTTATATAGTGAACGCAAAGAGATCCTCATCTATAATGTACCATTCTATGAAATAACAATTCCAATTCAAATTGTTTTTTAAGTTACTGTGATGGATATATTATTACCTGTTATTCAATCATAGAGTGTGTGCTGCTTTTTAATAAAAAAAATAATAATTAAAGAAGTCAATTTAAGAGAAATTATAGGCATCGTGCCAGCTTCCTCCTGTCTACAGAACCCTAGAATGAAAAGGCCTTAGCTTAACTTATGAAGTTAAAATAGATGTAGATGACTAGGTCTCATGGGGAGAAGACCATATAATATAACCACAACAGAAAACTCCTAGATTGCTTGTTTGGCAATCTAATTTCACAAATTATGGAAATAGACCTTTATAGCACTGGTGGCATTAATTTGTTGGAAGAATGGGATATGTTGTTCCTGGGGGAGTTGCAAAGGGGGGTGAGAGCCATGTTATTTGGTGCTATCCCTTGGCTGTGGCAGGTAGCAGGAGAAGAATATAAGTCTTTGGTGATAAGCTTTGGCTCCCTTTTGGTGTAGGGTAAGGCTTTGAAACCTCTCCTTGTAGGGTTCTGAGGCCTGGGGAGCTAGGGAAGGAGGCTTCCCTTAAGATTAACCTGGCATCTGAGCTCTCACTTATAAAGTTCTGAGGTTTGGATGGGAATCTTTTAGGTTACCTTCCAATTATGGCCAGCTGGGGAGCAACCCAAGTATTTCGATTTCCCTCAGGGCTGAAGTGTTTCACCCAAGGGAAGGCTGGGGAGGTCATCAAGAGGTTGATGCCTGGCTTCAGCTGGACACACATTAGGTTGGTCCCCACTTTTGCTTCATTTCCAGGCCAACACATCTTAAATATACTAGGTCAAATAAAGTGGCCCTTATTTATCCCAATTGTCTGTGTTTGGTCTGGTTATTCCATGATTAGTTATTAATAGATGTAGATTAATAGGTCTCTTGGGGAGAACACTATATAATAGAGCCACAGCTAAAAATACTCCTTACTTGTTTGGCAATCTATTTCCACAAATGATGTGGCATAGAATGGAGCACCATTGGATATTCTCAGTGGGAACTATCATAGAAGATGTTCTGTGAGGTCTGACGACCAAGATTGTGGAGAATTTTACAATTAAGCAGTAGTCCTAATTTAGCAGTAGTCCTAATTTAGCAGTAGTCTGTGGGCCTATATGAGCACCCTCACTACTGGATCCTCCCTATCTCTCCTCCCTTCAGTAATTGACTCAGGATAAATTGCCAGAGCACCATGATGACCATTTCTTGATGGTCAGATTCTATAGTACTCTTTTATTTTTTGTACAAGTGAATTCCATAGCTGTGAGGAGTGGAAGGGCTTCTTCTCATGTCACTTTAATTCTTTCTGAAGGATAGAAAAATGTACGTGTAATAGAGTTGCCATGTCACCCAGATAGCCAGGTATTACCTGGATCCCAGGCATGCTACCTGATGCTGATTTGAATCCTTATTTGGCTTGGATTTGCAATTTTCTTTTTCTTTTCTCTTCTTTCCTTTACTTTTAAAGTAAGCCTCTAGTCCCTCTATAAGCCAAGATATAGGGTGAATTGTGGAGACACTGTACAGTTATTTTTTTCTGCAAGAAAGAAGTCTTCCTCAGAATTTCAGGTATGAAGGAAGCATGGGTGCGTAGTTTAAGCAGCTGTGTGCAAGAAGCAAGAGAAAATAGGAGGTGAGGCTGTTGGGTATCGAGAGATTTTGGTAATAAGTCTCTCAATCAGCAGGGTATCTAGTAAATGCACAAAAGAGAAGTTGAACAGATTACTAGCCCCACTTAGAGCTACAAACATGTAGCTCTAAATAAACACAAAAACAGTTTGGTTAAAAATATAAAAGAGTTTACTCACAAAATCTTGTGTACAGTCTACACAGGTTCAATTCTTGAAGAAGGTGAGAAGAAATTAAGCAGCAGCATGCTTGCTGAAAGAATCCCTGTTAGGAGATCTCAGAGCATGCTTTCAGGACAAAAGGTGAAGACAAAAGAGAGAGGTGTAAATGGCAAGAGTACCTTTTTAAGAACAAGGAATGTGTACATGCTAGAGAAAGAGGTGTTGACCAAAAACAAACAGGCTATCTCTCTATGCCTACAATAAACATGCAAACTAACTAGCCAGTTAATTAAGCATGCAAAGGTTGCCACTCCAGACAGAGGCAAGGGAGGGAGGAGGTGAAAGTAGGGCAAACAGCAGTTAATAAGAAGCAAGTGGGGGTTGTATTGCAAGGGTATGTGGTGTTGTGAAACAAGAAGTAGGAGGGACAGGAGAGCAAGTGGTCTGGACAGTGGAACAAAGGAGACAAGTAAGGGATGCACTGTGAGGGGACAAAGTGAGATGAGAGATGGGAGTGCCAGTAGTATGAGCAGCAGCACACAATAAGCAAGCAGGGGATGTACTGTGAGGTTATAGGTTGTAGTGAGAGAGGGAGTAGGAAAGATGGGAGAGGGAATGGCATGAGTCAAAGTTTGCAAGAAGCAACCAAGGGGTACCTTTTGAGGGTATGATGTGGAGCAAAAGAAGGAGTAGGAGAGATGAGAGGGCAGTGGTCAGTTGGAAGAGCACAAGAAGCAAGGGAGCAGCACATTTCTAGGGCACAAGATGAGGTCAGAGAATAAGAAGAGAGAAAGAGGTAAGAGGTAGTGGAAGGAGAGTGAAAGGTTCAAGGAGGAAAGGAGGTAGGCATGGCTGGAGGCAGGGGAAAAGAGAGGAAGAACTGATGTTGCTAGAAAAGGGAAGGAGGCAAGGAACAGGAAATGCAGCAGCTAAGAACAAAAGGAGGGTGCATGACAGAGGCATGAGCTGAGTCCAAGAAGGGGGAAGAATGAGGGTAAGGCAAGTTAGAAGCACAGAAGGGGAATGCAGCAGCCACCAAGCTACCTCATGATGGTAATACGAGGCAGTTAGGAGCTGGCAAAAGACAAGAAGAGAGCACAGATAGAAGCTTATTCAGGTAGATGTTTCTTCAGACTTTTGGGAAATGGATCCTGATCCTGATTTACAGGTTTAAACCATTTAACTGTGATGTACAGAAAAAAAAAACACCATCCATTATGATCCTTTTTGTCTCATCACATTTATAATTATAAATAATTGTAATCTATTTGCCCCAAATGGAAGATCCTGTTGGCACAAAACAAGGCAGAGAAACAGAGATAATGATATATTTTTGTTACTTCTATTGAAGAGCATCCCTCAGTTGCTATTCCCATCTCTCTCCCCAACTCCTTTATTACTCAGGTACTACAATTCAGTTAGTGCAGCTCTAGCAAGTGGCTGACCTGCTGGGGAACTCTATAGTCTAAACAGGATTTCTGAAGCATAAACTGTACTTTAACTTTTTGAATTTAAGATGCTAATCTGAAACCTACTGTTGGCTTACTACCAGGCTCCTGCCAGCTCTGATAACAGCTCATGACTTATGATGATTTAGGAAGGATTGAGATGTCAGCTGAAGACTCAGGCTTCAGCTTTTCTTGGCGAATGGAAACTAGATGAGGGTTTATTTTTTGCTGAAACTTCCTCTCATAAAACTTAACTGTGTGGTTCATAGAGTCTCTCCTTTCAGCAGCAATCTTTCTTCATTAGCTCTTGGAGCTGCTATAGAAGTGAATGCTTATAAAGGCTCTAACCTCTTGTTGCTACCTTCCATTATCTCTTTAATGTCACTGAAAACTTTTAACTTGGGATGCTTAAGGAATGTCATCTTTGTATATTCCTGTACAGACTGACCTGACCTAGTCAGTTATAAATTTCCAAAACACAGTTTTAGTGCAGTTCTCTGTTACAAAAAATATTAAAACACATGCAAAGGTGAGAAAAACTGTTTAAAATATATAATATAACTGCAATTTTTTATTTATTTCTTAGAAATCACAATGGAAAAAATTAGATGGCATGATTTGATAATGCCCCATGTAAAAACTTATACAGATCAGAAATAGATCGTTTGTCTTTCCTACTTCTGAAAGATAACCTTGAAGCACAATTAACCAGAAATACTTGTTGTACAAACAAGTCATGCACTATTAAGAGCTAGTTAACAGCATTCTGTGATAAGCCACAGAGCTGGACATCTTCTTTGGATTGTGAGGTCTCAGTTGTCAACCTACAGGAGTCACACCCCTTTCACCACTGTAACTGTTGCATTGTCCCATTGATATGGGTCCATATCAACAAAAGACTAGAGATAAGACAAACAAGTCTGGCAGAAGAAAAAAATAAGAAAGTATCCAGAGTATGGAGAAGAAACCAAAAAGGTATACTGCATTAGGATGATAAATTTAATCAGGCTAATGCAATCATCTGTTGGCAGACAGACAGCATTGTGATGATCTGTGATTGGTGAATTAGTGAGCTCACATAGATGTCCAGTAAAATGGTAAAATTCTTGTTATTATTAATGGGGATTAGTTGGATTCATCTCTTTTTGGTAAGATAGATGCTGGAGATAGTATTAAAAGCTCCCTCCAACACAGTCAGACTCAGGCCCTTTCCACATCCAACCTTCTTGTGTGGTCCTCTGGTGGCGATCCTGGCAGTGGCTTTACTGGGAAGGGAGTGCAACAGGAGCTCTCTCCTCTGCACTGGACCAGCTCCCTGCAAAAGGGAGCACAATGGACATGCCTTTTCCTCCTGCAGTACTGTGCTGGGGCAGGAAGTGCTGCCACTGTGTTTCCTACCCTTCTGCATGACAGGTAAGTGTGGGATGGTGGTGTGATTATGAGTCATTAACAGGGAAAAATGTCAATTATTTAATCTGCGATCACACACCTGGGAATAGGAGAAGAGCAAGACCACGACGACATCATGAAGGAGCATCATTGCAGTCTTGCTCCTCTTCCATCCCCATGCCAGGATGGAAGGCTACTGTGGAAGGGGACTTAGCTATCTATGTTAGGTTTTATGCTGCTGCTACTGTTCCTAGTAACTACTTTTACAATCCTGGTAAGAACAAGAGGGAAGGAGAGCCTCTGCTCTCAAAATTAAATAGGCTATAGTAAATACATACTTCTTAGATTAATGCCTGTGGGAGAGCATTATTCTCCATGGATGCTTATCAATGATACAAAGACCTGTATGTTTCATTCACAGATGACACAAAGATGAGATAAAGATAAATGTAAGAGCATATGGCTACCTCTTAGTGAAATGTTGGCTAAAGTGAATATGAAGTATATGGTTATAAATATGATGTAAGAATTCTGATGTCTAATTAGAAAGATAAAGTCATCATATAAACCTATGGGTCTAGATTATGAGAAGTTTATGTTCCTCCTCAAGGGGAGTACTGTGTGTGTATGTGTGCGCGTGCATGCGTGCATGTATCTGTGTGTTTCCATTTTAATAAAGTAGCCTAAAATATTATTAAGCTCCTTACTCATTCTCACATGTTAAAATATCCTGAAAGTCCAGTACTTAAGAGTGCTTAAGTGGAGTGTTGAAGCTAAGTTTTCCTGTTTGGACTATATTGTTCTTCACAAGTTGGGAGCCAAATGAATAAGAAGGTAACAAGACCAGCTCCAAACAGATACAGATTAGCTGATAAATAACAGAGAACCCCCCACTGCTCAGTCTAAAGAAATATGGATGGGGAAGCACGTGAGATGTGATATCTCCCACACACACACACACACACACACACATACACACACATATGCATAATATGTACACACACACACACACATATGTATACATACATACAAGCATATATACATACTATATATGCTGTTGTGTGCCTTCAAACTGTTTTCAATTTATAACAACTCTAAGGCAAACTTGTCACAAGATTTTCTTGGCAAAATTTGTTCAGAGGGGATTTGCCTTTCCCTTCCTCTGAAGCTGAAAGAATGTGACTTCCCCCAGGTCACCCAGTGGGTTTCTATGGCCGAGCAGCGAGTCGAACCCTGGTCTCCAGAGTTGTAGTCCGACACTCAAACCACTCCGCCACACTAGCTCTCATTTCCAATTTAGGTGGCTTTGAAAAGAATCATAGAAAATTATAGAGGGCTGTCAATGGCTATTCATTACCAGCCATGACAGCAAAGATACTGTGGTGGGTGGGCAAGCAATGCAGTAACGATAAGGCCTGCATGTCTTTCTTATGGCCTTCCTTGAAGCATCTGCTTAGCTGCTGTTAAATTAGATGCCTAATCTGATAGACCTTTCATCTGATCCACAGAGTTGCTGTTATGTTCTGACACATCCTGTTTGCTGAGTAAAACTCTGGAGAGCTTCTGTCATCAAAACAGAATAATGCATTCTGTGATTGATGTTCCTATAATTTAGTTGACATTTTCTACTTTGACAATAATCATTTCAGAGAAAAGCCCAACAACTGTATGGCTTTTAAGACTCAAACTGTAGCTTCCTGAGAAATGTGTTCAAACATAAGGCAAAGAATTTTAAAGTTTCCGTTATGACTGTCTAAGGAAGTTGGTAATCATGTTTAAGCTTTGAAAACTAGTTGGTTTCTTTTAAAATCCAGTGTTTCTGATATACAGTTTAGACTGATTTTGAGCTTTTGAAATTAAAAATTCAGATCAGCTAGGTCTTTGGATTCCACTATCAAAAAGCTGGTGCTTTGACTTATTTGCATCATGGTGCGTGAAGATGTGAAGGCCATTTAAAAAAAAACACTGGAAAATTGGGGAAAAAATCCTGCTTTTCTCCCATGGCTGTCTTTGCTGTTATCCCTCATGAAATTTTGTATTTTAGAATGAATGAAATGTTAAAATGCTCAGATATTGTTACCTGGCCTTTGTTCCTGCTACTCCCAAAATGATTTGTTAACACACTTGGGAGTTCTTGGAAAGAAGCTTCCAAATGCTGCATGATAAATAACATTTCGAGGTATTTTGTCCAGAAATGTAGTCTGGTATTCTGTGAAGAACTTTCCTTTTGCAAAGAGATGGCAAGACCTTACATGACATGTGGCCCTTTCTGCACAGCATTTGCCATGCAAAAGAGCACCTGGAGCATTGTGTGATTGTGAGGAGCAATCTGCATGACGCACTCACAATCATGTGACATTCCAGAGGCCAGCAGGCATCAATTGCACACCTTTTCATTTTTGGCTGGAAGCGGTAAATCGTGCACAATCGTGCATTGCTCCTGGGCCCCACACTCACTTACCTGGCATGCAGAACCTCCACAACTGCGCCGGTCATGTTTCCTGCCCCAGCGCAGCCTGGGAGACTCCGAGGCTGCACTGCGAAAGGAAGAAGCAGGGCTCTCGCACAAGCAGGCAGCTCGTGCAGAGCTGAAGCAGCAGGGAACGAAAGCCTCTCACTGGAGGCTGCTAGCGCAATCCCTGCACCCCAGTGCTGGTAAAAGGTAAGGTGTGGAAAGGGCCACAGCTTCTGATCCCCTTTCCTATTTCATATTTGTACATCATCAGATCATGAAAGAAGTTACTCTAGGTTTGGAAATATCAGATCAAGATATGACATCTGAAAAACTAGAGAAGCATGTGTCACTCCAGAAGAAGTGGAAAGTACTGGCAGCAATACCCCAGAAAGTATGAGTTAATTTTGTTTTAATTTTAATTGCATGTAAATCACCTTGAATCATGTACAAGATGTCAGGGTATTAAATAAATAAATAAAAATAAATAAATGAATAAATAGATAGATGTTTCAATGACTACTGGGTTTTCCTCCTTTTTAGAGATGACTTTTTTTCCCTGAAAATGAGTACTTTCTATTTGCATTATACTGAGAAGACTATGTTCAGAATAGATAATCACTTTCTTTTATGTTACATAAAAGAAAGCAATACAAAGTATGATGTTGACAGTTCCTTCAGTTTTCATATTTAACCTTTTACCTGTAAAAGTGGGGAAGGAGTCCTGTGTCACTTTCAAGACTGACAATTTTATTTTAGTGTGAGCTTTTATGTATTACAACTCACTTTCTCAAATGTATTGATGTAGTACAATATTCAAGCCTCAGGTGTATATGCATAAAACCAGTTGAACAATGTGAATTGGATGACTAACAATGACAATTCTATACTTAACAATAGTCATAGAATCATCGAGCTGGAAGAGACTGCAAGGGTCATCAGCTCCAACCCCCTGCCATGCAAGAATACACAAACAATGCGTTCCTGACAGACATCCAGTCTCTCTTTAAAAAACCTCCAAAGAAAGAGACTCCACCACACTCTGAAGCAGCATGTTCCACTGTTGAACTGCTCTTACAGCCAGCAAGTTCTTACTAATGTTTAGATAGAATCTCTTTTCCTGAAGTTCAAAGTCATTTGTTCTGTGTCCTAATCTCTAGAGGAGTAGAAAACAAGCTTGCTCCATCTTCCATATGACAACCCTTCAAGTATTTAAACATAACTATTGTGTCACCTCTTAACCTTTTCTTCTCTAGGTTAACATACCGAACTCTTTAAGCTGCTCCTCTGTAAGCCATTTCCGTGCCTTCTACCATTTTGGTCATTCTCCTCTGAACACATTCCAGCTTGTCAACATCTTTCCTGAACTGTGATGACCAGAACTGGACACAGTATTCCAGATGGGGAATCAGAATAGCAGAATAGAGAAAGCAGAATAGAGTGGTACTATTACTTCCCTTGACCGAGACACTGTACTTCTATTGATGCAGCCCAGAATCGTATTGACTTTCTTAGCTGCTGCATCATGTGAAGTCTTGTTCAAACTGCAGTCTACTAAGACTTCTAGATCTCTTTCACATGTGCTGTGGTCAAATCAGATGTTACCAATCCTGTATCTCGGTATTTCATTTTTTTTCTGCTCAAGTGTAGTACCTTACCTTTTTCCTTGTTGAAATTCATTTTGTTTGTTAGATTGTCAACAATCGTTACATTATATTCTGCTTTCAGGAAAGTTTGTTCTGTTAAAGGCAAAGTCCCTACTTTTTTTTTTCTTTTTCTTTTTTCTTTTTTTTGAGAAGGAAGAAGAAGAGGAAATGGAGGAGGAGGAGGAAGAAAGAAAAGAAGAAATAACAAGAACAACAATATTTTGGCTATATAGAAGAATTTTTTTCTTCTTATAAAGTGGTGAAAGTTAAAAGATGTTAAACTCCTTAACAGTCCAGCAGCTTGTGACTCCATCTGTGACAAAAAATTAAAGCAGTAAATTCAGTGAATATACTGCCTGAATAAAGTATAACTTTAAATTTAATAAATTTTAATTTAATGTTACATGTAATAATTTAATAATTTTAAATTTAATATACTCAAACATAACTTTATGACCAATGAAGTTATACATAACATATATAACAAATTAACTTACATAACATATACGTAACATATTAAGTTCCTAAATTAATGAAATGACCCCAAATCTGTAAAGAATGTTTAAAAATAAGTAATGCCAAAATTTCCAACTTTTTTTTCATGGAAAGTTTTGATTTCTCACACATTCTTCTCCCCCCCCCAAAAAAAATCTCAGTTTTCAAACCTTTGAAAAGTTACTTCCATTGAATTTAGGAAGAAATATTTTAATTTGGAGATATTCTTAAAAGTGAATGAAACTTTCCGTCTGCACCAGACAAATTCAATGCATAAAGCTGTTCCTTATCTGGAGAAAATCTTGTGGTGTCTGCCCACCATGTCATTGTGAAAATAATAGGGATCCTAATGGGGTATCACATACAAGACTGAATACACTGGAATTTAAGGCCAGATTTTTTATTTCTAGGTACTTAAAGTGCTCTGCCTGGACAGGTAAATCTGTAAATTTTGCTTTCTCCCACATTCATTTTCTTCATCTCTTTAGTTCTTTCATCTGAACTTATGAGGCAAGTTGCAAATTTTGAAATGTTCTTCTCAAAAGTGAATGAAATGTAATTGTCACCCATTAGTAGTCTACACACACAATGATCAAGGAGAGAATGATACGTTTCAAAAACTGGCAGAGAGCATGGCTAATTCAGGCTTCATTTAAAAGGACATCAGGCTTGTGAATCTCATTGTCTGTTCAGTGGAGTGAGAGAACTGACTTTGTCAGTCAGCACTTCCATATATCATTTTAAATGGTGCAGAGAAGGTGGCAATCTGGAACACTGCATTTCCAGCTTTTTGAAAAACCACATGACATTAATTCCATGTTAATTGTAGTGATGTAGTGTATAGACCATATAAAAGATGCTGAATGTTTTTCAGTACTCAGAAATGTTAGGTTCCAAGTCAAAAATTTTCTTTACATAGACAGCACATAAATATTTTATGTTATCAGAACAGCAGATCTCAAGACTAATGATGTACATCTTGTGCCTAGAAAGACAGCTGATTGTTATATGTTAAACATCTATGTGTACATCCTCGAGGGCCATGAAACCTAAGCTTCTGAAAGTAGGTATGGATCCTGAAGAGAACATAAAAGTGTACTTCTTGCCATTATTTTATTCAAAGAATTGGTAATATTAACTAAAATGAGTCTCTAGCCTGTGGTACCACTTTGAGTCATTAAGTGGCAGATGCAAGGTTCTTCAGGAGTCATGGGCCCTTTAGTGATAGAGTCTCCTCAAGAACCCAAATTCTACCCAAATGCTACAGCTGGCATTGGGGAGAGTTCTGGTGAACCAGGCTTCCTAAGCCTTTACAGAGATGTGATAACAAAACTGAACCTGATTCTGTGTACCTAGTTAGACTACTTGTTCTTGAGTCTGTCTGTCTGTCTCTCTCTCTCTCTAAATGTGCATGTGTGGAGAAAGAGAAGAATATGCATAGGCACAGAAGAAGAAAAATAAATATGAGAATTCCTCCTACCTGGCAAGTAAAGGAAGAAGAGTGAGGGAAGGAAAAGACTAAATGAGTACTGGGTGTGGGTGGCGATGGAGAGAAGATAAAGCTTGTGAGAAATAATGGTGGAATGTGCCATTTTATGTTGCCCAAATGGCTGGGTTTTTAGCCATTACCTTTGGTGCCTGCGTACACCATTAGCTGCACTGGATTTTTTTTTAAAAAAAGTAAGTCTCTAGCTGTGTTGGAGTTGATATATGAGGCAAAGGAGGCAGTCACTATTCTACCAATTGTCTTGTGATAAATGAACCTCTTACTGCTTTTCAGTGTATACAGCCAATGAATAAAGTCACAATTGTGACTGACTTCACAGTTTTTCAGCCTCAGAGGTTTAAAATCAAAGAGTAGTCTTTTAATATGTGCACTGCTGGCATACAGCCATGGTAAGTGGCATTAAAATGACAGCCCCAACCTATGAAAACTTTGACAATCCAAACATGAGCTAAGGGAAGATGGTAGTCGGGTGCTTCTTCCTTACTTCTCTTCCTGGGATAGGCAGATGTTGGGTTTTTTTCAGTTTGTAACTGCATTTTAAAAATAATGTGGCAGGGGAGAGGTTAATGTTTCTGTGTGTCTGTAAGTCCTGTGGGGATAGAGAGAATTGGTTGTGGACAAATATCCACTTCCAGGGTCGCTTTGTGTTTCAGAGTACAATCCATTCCACAAGGATTTGCACCTCTGAAATCAATGGAATTTTTACATAGGAATGTGCAGGATTACACTGGTAATTGCCTTTTATAAAGGAGTAGCGGAATTCTGTACAGTGGATTCTCTGTATCTGCTGGGATTTGGTTCTAGGGTTTCCTGTAGGTACCAAAATCCATGGATGCTCAAGTCCCATTATATACAATGGTGTAGTAAAATGCTGTGCCATATATTAAATGAAGAGCAACTATTTTAGGATTTTTTGTTTAAAATCTTTTCAAACTGTGGTTGGTTGAATTGGTGGATGCAGAATCTGTGGATACCGAGGACCAACTGTATGACCACTACATACTACATAGCACATTAACTATGGTGCTGTGCAGTAGATTCTGGTGAGACTTCTCCCCAACCCCACTTAATGGTAAGCTGTCACTGCTATTGATGGTGGTCCATTCTCCTGTCAATCAAGAAGAGGCTACCTGATTGTTCCCATCCCCTCCCATGAGCAATCTCCAGCTCCCGTGAGCGATTTCCAGGATCTCTGTTGCAAATCCCCTTGCAGAAGAAATTGCTTAAGCGAGGCAGGAAGTGGGGGTAAGAAAGTCAGGCAACCACTTCTCAATCAACAGGGAATGGATTCCCATTGGTCCCAGTGGCTGATTACCAGTAAGTGGAGTTTGGGATGCAGCTCTGAAATGAGTGGGTACGTAGGGATCTTGAATACATAACAGTTATGAATGTGTAAGTAAAGGATACATATTCATAACTGCCCAACAGGATTCCAGCTGAAAACTTTATGTCAGAGTTAAGATAACTTCATGTGCCAAGAGACAAATGGTTCTCATCAGCACCATTTTTGAAAACAGAAGCCGTTTCCATTCTTGTGGGGAAGTTAGTCTGAGAAGGCAGTATTTAATTTTGTTTTTTTCTATTATTATATAATATCAGCACTAATAATAATACTTAGTATTTAAAAAGTATTTGAGCAAATAAAGCACTTTTTATGCATTAGCGTGGTTATCTTTGCAGTGACACTAACCCTGGCCTTTGCAGATAGGCTGAGCAAAAGGTCAGTTAGGTAATTTTAGATTTTGAAAGCAATGTATCTGTTCATGTGTGTTTCTTCAATCACTTCAATATGTTTTTATGCCTTTTCTTTTTTTTTGGTCAATGCCCTAATCATGCCACCGGTGTTCCTTCTGCACCACAGCATCCTTGACCACTCTCTGTTTCCATCTCCACCCTGCCCCATCACCCGTGATTGGTTGGGGGGGGGTGTTTTTCTTTGGAAGCTGTACTAAACATGTAAGTACACTATTGCATTTTCACACTATGATGCCTAAAAATGTATTTTAAAAAAGTGTTAACTTAAAGGAGAACTTTCAAGTTAACATAGAGGGGGTGATAGATTTTGAAGTTACCACACCATGTGAATCACTGAGGATGGGACAGGCTGGGCACACCCACGGCCCACCCCCTCCTGAATCCACCATAACTGGAAGCACAATCAAGCACTATAACACTTCCTCAGTGAGCTGGCTGATGAGATTGAAGTGCTATAGGAGATGCTTAACTTTCCCCGCCCTGGAAATATAATAGCGCACTTTAGCAATGCTTGGGGACAGGATAGCAGCTGGATGGCAACAACGTCATGTGGAAACACTGCTCCTGGAGCCTTAACAACATGCTAATATTGCAGTATAGCAACATCATGTAGAAATGGCTTAAGCTGGTTGACTCATAAAAATAGCTGAGTTTATGCTTTCAGGAAGCTGTAAGCTAGAGGATGTAGGAAAAACAAATCATCTAAAGTAGCAAAGGAAAGAACATTCAAAACTATTTGAAAAATGGTCAAAAAAAGTGTTTCTCAAGTTTTGGAAAACCTTAAAGAGGACAGTTCTGGACTGATGAGAATCTTCTCAATTGAGGACGTATTCTGCACAAAATTGGCATAGTTTTGTACAGAAAACAGCATTTTTCTGTGCAAGAAATATTTCTGTGTAGAAATATTATCTTCTGTCCATAAATTTGTCATTTTCTGCAAAGAAACGTCTGTGCAAAAAGCCATGTGCATATTTTGTGCAGAATAAACCCCAGACTTAATAGTCTTCAAAAATTATACAGTTTTTAAAATGTTTCTCACTGTGAGAATAAAATTGCTAAAATTACTTGTTGCTTATTAAAATTATAAAATTAAAATAATTATGATTAAGATTAGCAGAGAACTACATCCTTAATATACAGCACAGAACAAACAAACATGGAAGCAAGGACCTTTCTCTCCACCAAGAATGAATATTTTTTCCCCAGAAGCTATTTGGATTTTTAAAGCCAAAACTTTCTCTCAAATTATTTTGGTTGGGTGAACTAATTTGTTTCCTCACTTTAAGAACAATCTTGAAGGAATTCATTTTTATTTTTTTGTATTTTTTTGGTGAATATTTCATGTCCCCAGTGGGTTGCTGCAACTGTTTTTAATCTGGAGGCTGGCTTAAATTCTTTAAAACATCTGACATGGATTTATTCTATCCATTTTTGGCTTTATTGGTGTCTTGCACTGAATCCAAACTCCCTGGTGTTCAAGATAATGTCAGCTTCCTTTTAATCACTCTGGATAAATGGTGCGGTGTGTAAATTTATCACACTAGGTTTATCTCCCTCCTAGTTGTTATTCACAACCTAGATGGTGTCAAATGAATTGTCAAACAGAGGCTATTGAACACAAACTATCAAAAACTTCAAGGACCTTTATAGGGACCAAGCTATGCTCACTCATTGGGTCTTCTGTGCCTTCCTTGTAAAGATTCAATATTTTATTTAGGATGGCTAACTATTCCAAAATACAGGAAGGCTTTTTCTTTGGCCTGTTTTAATATTCTTCCCTGTAATTCATTGGGTGGCAGATATAATAAAGCCCCATTGAACCATATATGCTGTCTCTGCAATTGCCTCAAGATAGTGCCTACCTCGTACATAGGTGTTCATTGCTATTATTACTAAGGTGCCGGAAAAAAGTCTAATGCACCTGATTAAGCAGCTCTTCCCAAGTGACTCACCCAAGTCACTCACGATCATTTTGCTTCAGAGTTCTAACAACCACTCACTCAGCAAGATTTTAAATCTGACGGTTTAACCAGATCATCTAAGACTGTGTAATTATTACTATATTTAATGTGTTTCTATGAATGATTATTCTATCTTACAGATACTAAAGTGTTATTACGTACATTTTACTATAAAGTATGCATTAATATGGCCCTTTCCGCATCTTACCTTTTTCCGGCGCTGGAGTGTTGGGATCATGTGAGCAGCCTCTGGCAAGAGGTTATTGCATTCGGGGTCCTTCAGCTCCGCATGAGCTGCCTGCTCGCATGAGAGCCCCGCCTCTTCCTTCTGTAGTGCAGCCTGGGACCTTCCCAGGCTGCACTGGGGCAGAAAGCGCGACTAGCCTGGCTCCAGAGGCTCTGCATGCCAGGTAAGTGTGTGTGGGGCCCTGGAGCAATGCGCAATCATGCACACCATTCTCAGCTTCTAGCCAAAAATGAAAAGGTGTGCGATTGGCACCTGCCAGCCCCTGGAGGATCGCGCGATTGTGAGTGTGTCGTTCAGATCACTCCTCACAATCGCATGACACTCCAGGTCCTCTTTCGCATGGAAAATGCCATGCAAAAAGGGCCTAGAATGTTTTAATAGTCTATTGACTACAATAAAGAGGAATGATGAAATGATTTTAAAAAATTAAATTAAAAAGAAGAAGCAGAACAAATGAAATACTTGCCTATACTCTGAAATCATTCAAAAAAGTAAGTTTTAAGATGATGCCTGAATGACAATTTTATGGGGTGTTGCTAGCTGATACCATACCCATGAAACTGATATGGCATGATTATAGATTAATAAGTCCATCCTGGTACAAGTCAGGTTCCTGAAAGGTAGCAACAAAATAGAAAAAAAAATAAAAATATTTACATAGAAGTTTTACATATTTTCCTGTAGATTGCTACACAAGTGTTTTGAATAGTTTGAGTAATAGTAATGGTACTTTACTGTTTATTTATCAGCCTCGTTACCTTGCTATTCTTGCCTTCTCCTTGAAAAAACAGCATTTGTAGTTAAAAATGCATTGCAACAAATAATTTCTGAGTCACATTAAAGTAAGTCCATAGCAATTTATGGGGAGCCATTCATTTTTTTTTTGCTGATTCATATTTGAAACCTCTCTCTTAGGAAACTGGATAGAACAGATGGATATTGCAAGAGTACAAAACTGACACAGAGCGGTGAGACCCTTAGCTTATCTAGCCAGGTATCTTCCCTTGCTGGTGTCTCCTGCCAACAGATCAGGAGAAGGTCCTTCCCTGCCTGGCTACCTGAAATATTACAGAATAGAACAACGCACCAAGAAATTGCTTATTAAATTTGTCAGTAGCTAGTAATCACACACACCACTCCTCTTGGTTCATAGCATGCTGAATAATGGAGCTAATAATGTGGAATAAATCTGAGGCAGCCAGTTCACAACAGTGTTAGGCTTTATACATTGTCTAGAGCTGATTGTGCATGACTTTCCAAAGAATGTATAGAAGAATTAATCTGCTGCTGGAACAGACAGCTGGAAGCCTGTCAACCATTTCCCTGTCACAGAAAACTGCAAAATATTTGGAAAGTGCTGAAAAAACACCTTATTCAAACAAATCTCCTGCAGAACTAACTCATTCTTTTGAAAACTGCAATATTGTACAGGACACAAATACAATGCCCTGGTCACTACACAGTTTTTACCAGTGGCCATATTTCAACTGAGCAGCAGCTGAAGGGCCAGCAACATTAGACCTTCTCACTAACACTCTGCCAGACCATAAACACAAAAGAGTCCTTCAGTCCATTGATTCCTATGTGGCTTCCCATGAAGGCATCATACATGCATCCCTCTCACACATCCCCCTGTGAGCATGTGCACACACACACACACCATTCTCTGATGCAACTACATAATGTGGCTTCAGACCATTCTCTGATGATGAACAAAACCAAAACTGTGCAGTAAGAATGGAAAGAATATTCACAAACACTTGTTTCTAGTTTTTTTTTTAAAAAGGTTTTCCTGACTGTTGGGACACCCTATCAATAAGAATAATAGAGCAGAGTGAGTTTTGCACAATTGTTCCCCAGTATTCAAATGTATTGCAAAAGCATTATTGTGCAGAGAAACACAGGGGGTTGGGGAGCAAAACATGTTTTCTTTGAAGAAATTAATAATTTCCCATGCAGAAAATATGTTTTCTATGCAAGAAGCACATTTTCTGTACAGAAAACATGCCTTCTAAAAGGCATTCTTTTTCTGCACAATAATTCCTCAGGAACACTTCAAGACATTTGAATACAAAGAGAATACTGCAGACAAGTATTCTGAAATGATCAAAGATTGACATTCAAGTTATGGAGTCCTGGTGCCTGGCCCTCACTTAATTCCTGCTACAACTTGTAAAAATTATTTTTTATAGTACAGTTCCAATCACTCTGCCAGTTGGGTGATTCAGCTATGTGTAGTTCAAAAGAAGTCTTTTCAGGCTTCACAATTTACTGGCCAATGCTGACAGTACCCACATGCTATTGCTATACTTCACAGATTATTGCCCCTATTAATGATATTGCATTTCCAATGGAGCCTGTGCTATGCATTTGCTTCACTAGGGTTCTTGGGAGAATTAGGAAATGCATTTATAATTAAATGCTCAAGTATAAGGAGTTAACAGTTTCTAATTAGAGAGTTTAAAATGATAAATTGGTCTTCCTATATAAAATTTTGGCAAATAAAATCTAATTTATATGCCCACCTTCAGGGAAACTCGAGAAGTGAACTGAACCTAAAGCAATGGAATATATACTTTTAAGACAGGTAAAAAATGTCACTAAATGAAAGATCATTTACCCATGTAAGCCAGAAGTACATTTTATACTATAATGTATGGTTGCTAATGAAGGTTACAATGATTTCTTTTAAAGAGGGGTATATAGAATTCACTGCTTTAAAGAGCATTATTCCTTATTTGTCATTTTTCTATAAGAAAAATATACTGTTGATGGCCCTCTGGCTGTTGTTGGACTGCAACTCCCCCTAGCTATGGTGCAGTGGTTTGAGTGTTGGAACGGGACACTACAAGTTCAAATACCCAATCAGCCATGGAAACTCACTGGGTGACCTTGGGTAACTCATACTCTCACAGCATCAGAGGAGGACAAAGGCAAACCCTCCCTGAACAAATGTTGCCAAGAAAACCCCATGATAAGTTCACCTTAGGTTTACTGTAAGTTGGAAATGACTTAAAGACACACAACAATAAATGTATTTGACCCCTGCAAATAGAATTAAAAATCACTGTTGTTTTAGTGTATTAGACATGAAGATCAAATTAACTTATTTTCAGTTCTGGCAGATAACTACATTGGAAATTATTAACCATTGATAACACAAATTCTAAAGAATACATGTCTTTTGCAGTATAATCCTATACAGTCTAATATTACACAGTATAATGATATAAACATCCCTCTTGGCACCCAAATGCTACCTCCTGTGGATGTTGTAGCTGGCAATCCTGCATTGAGCAGGGGGTTGGACTTAATGGCCCATGAGCCCCTTCTGATGCTCTTACTCTGTTACTCTATCCTTTGTAATCCATTATTTTTTTTGCATGGTGGGGTGCAGAGTGTAACTTTATGATAATAGAGCTGTGTCACCAACATAATACATAACCATGTGAGAGAACTGAAACAGTGTGCAACAGGGCACTGCAATAGAGGCTTCCACCATATAAAGGGGCACTGTGAGATGAAGGGGCATTATTCCAGCAAGGGCAGGGCATTGATGATTTTCCACTGCCCTCCAATGTGGGGGCCATTGGCCTTCTCTCTTTGTGCTATCATTGTGCAAGGGCAGCCTGTCCTGCAAAATGCTATACTGTTGTGCATCATAACCACTGAACAACAGCCATGTTCTTCTCTTCATTTTGGCAGTGGTCCCAATGGTGCAACTGTAACAACTCTCTGCTCTTGCACAAAGCCACAATTGTAAATTGTGCAAGTAAGTTGGTTAGTAAGGCTGTAAATTGCCAAATAAACATTCTTAATAGTAACTTACCAATGTTAATTGAACAAATTGTTTAGTTGTACTTTGTTTTAAATGTTTGTATGCCACCTTTAATCCTGTGCAGGGAGAAAGGCAGGTTATAAATAAAATAAAATAAAATACTTTAATAACCAGTGTTAGAAATGACAAAAACCTGTTGATTGCTGATGTCTAACTTTAGCAAATTGATTTCTAAACCAAGTGTTCCAACCTCTGGCATCTTCATATGCAGCAATCCTGTAAGCACAGCAGTGTGAAAGAATTCACATTAGGACTGAACCAAACAAAACAATTGATGTGCTTCCTGGTGGTGATTTACCACACATTTTCCTCATACAAATCTCCTCTGGAAAGTGAAACCTGTCTGTGTTGTCACAGTAGGTCAGACAGACCTTTCTCCCTGAAGCTCCTCCATGTGGAGGATTTTGGAATATTTTAAATCAATTGTTGAGCAATTGTTGTTTAAAAAGCAAGGGAAAGAAGGATAATTTTGGGCAAGACACACTCTCTCAGCTTTAGCAAAAGCCTAGGCAAAGGCAAACCTCCCTATGAAGAAATCTGACCAGGACAATTGTCATAGTTTTGCCTCAGGATCTCTCCAGATTGAAAATGACATGAAGGCCCTTTCTACACAGGCACATTTTCCTGCCTGTGTAAACAGGACCACTGCAGTACAGAGATAATCCAGGTCAAAACTGGATTTTCTTTACATAGCTCCTTATGGCATCCTGGGGTTTGTAGTTTGATGATACACCAGCAAACCTGGGCAGAGAAGGCTGTGACACTTTGTAAAACTACAAACCCCAGAATTGTGTCTGAAAGAGGTTTGCAAGGGAGCTATACAAAGGAATCTTCTTCAGCTGTCTGTAGCTTCCAGTCAAGTGCTGAACTGAAATATTAAATGTTCAATTTAAATATCTTAGAACACAAACCCAGATGTAATTTCTGAAATTGTTAGCAAAGGCTATTATTACTCCAAGAGAAAAAGTCACCTATTTGCCATCTTCCCTTGTATGTCTGGTCTCCCAGGTTTTCAGGCGTCCCAGTCTCCAACAAACTATTTGGTTGCTGGATTCAAAAGATTCAGTTTGCCTATTTTGGCACAGGGATTTGGATTCGCAAATCTCAAATCCTTGCCCAGGATTCGAAGATTCGGTTGACCCATCTCTAGGAGGAATCATTTTGTTCTTTGTTCCAGGAAACAAAATCTCTTCGGTTAGGCCTCTGTATATGGTGGCCCTTGCTATACACTAAGGCCCTTTCCTCAGCTTACCTTTTTTCGGCGCTGGGGTGCGAGGATCACGCGAGCAGCTTCCAGCGAGAAGCTCTCATGTCCCCGCTGCTTCAGCTTTGCATGAACTGCCTGCTCCCAAGCAGGTGGTGCGAGAGCCCTACCTCTTCCTTCTGCAGTGCAACCTGAGAGTTTCCCAGACTGCCCTGGGGCAGGAAGCACGACCACCACAGCTCCAGAGGCTCCGCATGCACGGCAAGTGCATGCGGGGCCCTGGAGCAATACGTGATCTTGTACCATTTTCAGCTGAAAGCTGAAAATGAAAAAATGCATGAGTGGTGCCTGCCCTACCTTGGAACGTCGTGTGATTGTGAGTGCATTGTGCAGATCACTCCTCACCATTGTGTGACGCTCCAGACACCCTTTTGCATGGCAAATGCCATGCAAAAGGGCCTAAGATTTGGTTCAAGAGCCCCCTGTGGATACCAAAGTTCATGGATACCCAATTCCTATTTACAAAGCTGTAGAAAAATGGTATCCCTTATATAAAATAGCAAAATCAGAGGTTTATTTGTATCCCGCCTCTCCATATGGATCGAGGCGGCAAGCAACTTACAAATAGCATGTATTTCGAAACATTTCTATACATGCCCCCAACAAGCTGGGTACTTATTTTACCGACCTGCGAAAGGATGGAAGGCTGAGTCAACCTTGGAACCCGGCAGGATCGAACTCACAACCTTGTGGCTTGCAGTACTGGCATTTAACCACTGCGCCACCAGGGCTCCTTGTTTGCTTTTTGGATTTTTTTTTTAAAATATTTTCAAGCCAAGATTGTTTGAATCGATGGATATAGAGTCTGTGGATACAGTGTTTGCCACTCATCTTGTAATTCATAAAAAGTTCACATTTATTTCAAACCTATCTACAGCTACAAGGTTAAAAGCAGCAACAACAGAAACACAGTAAATAGAAGCAAGGTCGAGTCTATGAAATAATAATATGTGGGACATTTTTTCAGGCTAAAATCTTGTTAAAATGAATGTTATTACAACTCACAGAGGTGAAAGCAAAGAGCACAAAGTTATTCAAGCATAATAATTCAGCAGAAGTTTCTGCACTTAAAAAAATGTGGGCATAACCTTTTGTTACTGTGTCTTCAAAACCTGCTTTAATTTCATTTCATATTTGGCTTCACATTTTACATAGTTTTACTCAGTGTCAGACTTAACATTCAGGCAAGTACTGATAAAGCTCAGAATTTCAATCACCAGTGTTGCTGATTTTTGGCCTACGTGCGTTATCCACAAGCAAAACCAAGTAAGAATAAAGGTCCCATATTTTCCTTGTGCAATTTTGGAAGTTGACTTTGAATGGATAATTGAAGGTTGCAATTCTATATTTATCTGAAAGCATGCCCTATTGGACTGAATGGGGCTTCTATGTAGACACATACACACATAGAATCAGAGAATCAGAGAATCAGAGAAATGTAGAGTTGGAACAGACCCCATGGGCCACCCATCCAACCCCCTGCCAGGCAGGAACACCCTCAAAGCACTCCCAAAAGATGGCCATCAAGCCTCTGCTTAAAAACCTCCAAGGAAGGAGACTCCACTATACTCCGAGGCAGCATATTCCACTGCTGGACTGCCCTGACCATCAGGAAGTTCTTCCTGAGGTTCAGGTGGAATCTCCTTTCCTGCAGCTTGAATCCATTGCTCCTTGTCCTGGTCTCTGGAGCAGCAGAAACAAGCCCTCTCCCTCCAGTACATGGCATCCCTTCAAATATTTAAACATGGCTATCATGTCCCCTCTTAACCTTCTCTTCTGTAGACTAAACATACCCAGCTCTCTAAGTCTATCCTCATAGGGCATGGCTTCCAGGCCCCTCACCATTTTGGTCGCCCTCCTCTGGACTTTCTCCAGCTTGACCATGTCCTTCTTGAATTGAGGTGCCCAGAACTGGACACAGTATTCAAGATGAGGTCTAACCAAAGCAGAGTAGAGTGGTACCAGTACCTCCCTTGATCTAAACACCATACTCCTATTGATGCAGCCGAGAATTGCATTGGCTTTCTTGGCTGCCGCATCACACTGCTGTTCAGCTTGTGGTCCATTAAGACTCCCAGATCCCTTTCACATGTACTGCTATCCAGCCACTTGTCCCCCATCCTATATTTCTGTATTCCATTTTTTCTACCTAAGTGTAGGACCTTACACTTCCCTCTGTTGAATTTCATTTTATTAGCCTCAGCCCAGCTCTCCAATCTATCCACATACCACACACACCATGTGGAAAGAGAAAGTGGATATGATATCTTTTAAGGAGAGTTATTACAGGTGTCCCACAATTTTAGACATCTCACTTTTCAATGACCCACTCTTTCAGCCATGCTAAAATTATAGATATGTACCGTTCTTTTGATGAGGGGCCCACTGTTTCATCAGTTCTTTTTGCCTAAGGAAAAGTGGGAGGCAGCCACACCCCAGAGCCACTGCCCACTCCACAATGGCTGAGGACCTCATCCCAACCCCAGTGTCTTAGAAGCAACTGGGACAGGCACAGCACTGCTGCCAGGCGTGTCAGAGTGGGAAGCAACCTCCCCCAGAGGCACTGCCTGCTCTGCAATGGCCAAGGGCATTTTCCCAACCCTGGCCACTTGAGAGCAACTGGGCAGGGACAGTGCTGCTGCCAGTCATCCCCCTGAAATTGCTGCCCACTCTACGATGTCCAAGGGCTTCATCCCAACCCTGGCCACCCATGTACAACCAAGACAAGGAAAGCACCACTGCCAGCCATTGCAGAGTGAGAACGGATGGTGATTTCTCACAGTCTCTGCCAATTTTATTCATGCACACATCTTTAGAAGTTGAGTGAAACCTCCTTCCAGATGGATGGGAACAGGCAAGGTGTAAACAGTCTAGCAAGGCCTAACAGCATATTTCAGCAAATATCACAACTGGAAAGAAGCCAATGTAACTCTACAGAATAGCAATCCTGATGCCTTGTTGTTTTCTTTAAAAAGCTTCTCTGCAAAGAATTCCACTTTTCCATTTTAATATGATATCTCTTGGTACCCATTCTTGCATACATTTACCAAGCAACCACTCCCAGTTTTTTTTGGGAGGGTTGAGTTGGCCCCTTTGTGCTTGTTGCAAGTTTAGGGTGGACTTTTGCATTGCCTGACATGTCAGTGATCTCTTCCCATTGTGCATGTAGTTTACCTTGATACCATCTTTCTCATAGTTCGCTACCAATTCTATAGGCAGGTTCACAAGCAGCAGTATCCAAGGTGGGTGGATTGACAATGAGACGAGTGGCATCAACACTACTGAGTTAGCTGTTACTCCACTGCCATTGTAGCTGTGGCACACAGTGGCCAAGGAAGCAGTAGCTGTGCCAGCACTCATCAGAGAAAGAGGATCCATAGCAGAATTGGGATTTAAACAAATCCTAAAATACTATTTGTTTTTGATGAGACTGTAGAAGAACAAAATGAATGCTTTTTGTCAAGGCTTCTCCCATTTGTGCAAAATGTGCCTCTGCAAAACTAGTGCCTGCCCCTTTTTGAGGTAAAGAATACAAAGAACCTGCAAACACAGAAAGACTTGCTGGTTGATCAATATGTATCTAGTTTTGCAAAGTCCAAACAACAAGGCAGCAGCTATCCCAGTTTAGTTATGCAATTTGTCCAGAATTTATTCCTAAAAATGTGAATACTCTTCAGTCTTAAAGAAAATATCTCAGCATCTCTCAGATGAGAAGATTGTCATTTTCTTACTGAAGACTCTTTATATCTACTCCAAAATACTACAAGCGATGCTATCCCTATATAAATATTAAGCAGCACCCATCTGTCCACATCCCAACATTGCCACTTCTGCTAAGAGTCATATCAAAGCAAGAATATATGGAGAATGTATGATTTACAAGAGGTTATCAGAATAAATAGATAATAATTCATAACTTATACACTGCCATATCTAGTTAAAGCTCTTTTCAAGAGGAAATTAAAGCTCTTGAAAAATTCTAATTGTGCCTCTCACAGAAGTGTTTGCTTGAAACAAACAGCAGCCAATAAACAGAGCCTATAAAAGTTTATTCAAGGAATGAAGCATAACATTTACAAAGCAAAGAGGCTAGTATTAGAATAGAGAGAGATGACCTTTGGCAAGTTGTGTAAATTTCTAAGATGGAATATTCCATTCCAAAAGATTAGTTTCCAGAACAGTTAATTCCATGTGAAAGACAAGGTTAGACGACATATGAGGGAATTTAGCCCTGTTGAATTCAATCTATTAAAGAAAACACAAAAGCCTCACCTTATTTGCAGTCTGTAAAGCCAGATTAAAAATCTGGCTTTTCATAATAATAATTTATTCCACCATTACTGAAATATACTCAAACAGCAAAGAATAATCTTTGACGAAAAGTGCAGTATATCAAAATAATGTAAAATCGAAAACTCAAGTAATACAAAATTAAGCACAGTTTGAGTAAGGCTGAGCAAAATAAACATCTAAGAAAAGCTAAGAAAACTGAGCCGAGACCAGGGATGTTAAGTCCTCAATTATTTCATCCTTTTATGCAAAGACAAATAATTACCATAGTTTTCTCCCCACTGCAAGAGAAAATGAATATTTCCTTACAATAGTCTTCCCATGTTCAACATCCTTAAGGCTTGAGATAAATTATTCTTTAGAGAAATATACATTTGTGTGTGTGTGTGTGTGCGCGTGCGCGCAAAAATAATATTTTCTGTACAGAAGTGTTTTATGTTCAGGAAACACATTTTTTGCACAGAAAAAAATGTAGGGTTACTTTTTTGTGAAAAAATGTCACATTTATTTCTCAGCTGAAGGCCAAAAGAGGCCAAGGCAGGGGCGATGAGGCCTGAAGAAGGGCTCACTTGCTCACTCCACCCCCCGGCCCACTGTGCAACCACTTGTCACACAGTAAATGTGTGATCCTCCCTCACGAGAGGCCAGCAAAGATGTCTGCCCCTGAGCTGCTGTGCGGCACCAATGGGGAAAATGGATTCTCAGCAAAATAATTCCTCTGCAATATTTCAAAATGTTCAAATACCAAGGCAAACTGCAAAAGTCTTGCTGGTCTAATGGTGACAACAAGATTTCCTGACTGTCAGGAAACCTGTATTTCAACCTGAAAATAAATGTTTTCTCTCTGTCTCTATTATCATTTTTTCATCTTCTCCATGAAGTGGTTCTATAATTTCCCTGTTCTTCTTGTTGCCCTCATAGCCAAAAGAAATTTACATAACAGAAAAGAATGTCAAACTTGTCATCATGGGCCCTTTTACACTGTACAAGTACATCACTGTGATTCCATTTTTAACTACCTTAGGAAAATTCTATGGAGAGGTATAAGCCGCAAACCCTAGAATTCTCTATATTACTGTAGCTTTGAACATTAAAACATTTTGTTCTCAAACAAATGGAACTGAGACAAGGCCTTCTTCTGCATATTTGTAGAAACACAGAGATCCAACAAAAGAGGACACTTGCAATAAAATTCTGCAGCCAGATTATTTAGGCTTTATAGTCTGCATCCCAACACCTACAACATGGCTCACTGGCAGCCAACATAGGTAATGTATTCTCTATGCCTGCAGCTATTATGTAGCTATTATAACTGTTGCTGTTATAACCTATCATTGCTATGTATAACGAATAGTTAGGAGCATAATTATTATAAACTATCTGTTATAAACTACCTGCTTTTCCAGCCAAGAAAAAGCAATCATGGACAAAATCCAAGTGTTTCCATTCAAAATGGACTTTTTCCCAATCAAATCATAACCTTTTTCTGAAACACAGAAGGAACCGACTAGATATGAGGATATCTCCAAGCACTTTCACGTAGTAAGTTCCTTTCTCACATTCTTCTCACCCTTTCTGAAAAGAAAAAAATGGAAGCCAGAAAGTCAAAGGCCCTTATCGCACAGCATCTGCCATAGAAAAGAAGGCCTGGAGCCTCGTGCGATTGCAAGGAGCGATCTGGGAGCGATGATGCCCTCGCAATCGTGCAAGGCTCCAGAGGCCAGCAGGCAATGATCGTGCACCTTTGCATTTTTGACTTTCAGCTGAAAATGCTGTGCAATCGCACATTGCTCCCAGGCCCCGTGCGTACTTACCTGGCGTGCAGAGCCTCAGGAGCCGGGCTGGTCATGCTTCTTGTCTCAGTGCAGCCGGGGAAGGTCCCAGGCTCTACTGCGAAAGGAAGAGGTGGGGTTCTCACGTGAGCAGGAAGCTCGTGCAGAGCTGAAGAAGCAGGGAAGCAAGAGCCTCTCACAAGAGGCTGCTCGTGCGATCACTGCACCCCAGCGCCGAGAAAAGGTAGGATGTGGAAAGGTCCTAAGTGATGCTGTCCTTAAAATTCTATTTGTAGTGAGGAATACCTTAAACTTTTAATAGGGAATGTTGTTTTTAAAATTCCTCCCAGTTGTTCTACACATTCTGTAAACACAGAAGAATTAAAAATAGCTACACTTTTAAGATATCAACCAACGGAAAAAAAATTAAAAGCAATCCTCAGCTTCATCCCATGCCTAATGGTCTCCCTTATTGCCTCTCATGATTAGATGTATTTAGAAAAGCACTGAAAAGGGGGGAAAGAGAGCAACTGGCAGAGAAGAGGGCTGATTCTGAGCCATTACACCTGGAAGCAACATTTGGGGGAGAGCTTAGGTTTCACTTGCAAATTGGTGAACTCCAGAGGCTGCTTTTCAAATCTCTCCATTTCTGAAAATATTCTTCATCTGCATATCAAGACAAAGAACTTAATTTCCCAAGGTGTTACAGCAGCAGCTGACAACTCCCAAAATCAATAGGGGAATGAGTATGCTCTGGGTGTTACCTTAAAATTTATAGGGGCTATCCACAGTGCTGAATCTATTTTGAGGAGAAGGTCCAGCACCCATGGATGTGTGACATGATTTGGAATGAATACGAAATTTGTTACAGTTGGTTTTGGTAATAATTTGCCCAAGTTGACAAATTTCTTCATATTTGGGAAGGAAGGAACATGCATTTTTTCCTGTAATGCAAATATGGAAGAAAATAAAACTGACAAATGTATAAATCCAGGCCCAGGACCTTGAATATTTAACTCTTCCAAGTCTTGGTTTTGCATCTTTGTGTGGTCAACAATATTAGTACTGAATTAGAGTTGTCTTTTTTTTTTTTTATCTGAGACCCTTAACAGTAGCACGGTGGGCAAGTAAAATGTTCTTGTTTCCATGCTAGGAATAGCTGTACATTTCAAATTAAGCTGATGCAAATGGGGAAGAATGTCATTTCAGTTTGTTTAGGAGAATTTATTAAGTTCTTAATATTCAGGATAGAAAGTATCTGAAGCTTAAAATCCTGAATGTGGGAAAAAGTGAACCAGACAGATTTTGCCATTCTTTGATACAGAGGGTTCATCACTGATTTTATTGCTGCTCCTTCTGTAGCTGCTCTGAATTTAACAGAAACTCTCTGGCACTGAGCCTAGGACCTAGCACTGGCAAGCTCCTATTTCATTTTGGAGGAGCTGCAGGAGGAGCATCTGTAACATCAGGAGTCAACTCACTGCCCAAAGAGTGGTGGTTCCACTGACCATGCCTGAGTGAACGTGTTTCCCTCAATGAGTCAGGTCATCAGCTGTCATTACTTCTTTGTCTTCCAAATTTCACCTCAAGTAGTTTACTGTCATTCAACCAAAAATCTAGATTCTGCACAATGGTTTCAGCACACTAGTTCAATGATACTTTGGCATCAGATAAAAGGAAAAGTAGACCTGAGTGTTATCAGCATATTGCAAATGGAAATCTTAATAGACAGTTACAAATATAAAGTTGGTCTGCACCTGGCAGTAAATACTAGTCTGTTAAGCTATTGTTCTGTTATAATCCTTTATCAGCCGCTATATTTATATGCAATATAATTATGAGCCCAGTTCTTTGGGGGATTTGATAGGTCTCTGATCATCTGGGGCATTTGGCATGACAGCTACTTAAAAAAATTTTTTTGCTCTTCTGCACCACTACAAACACAAATCAAGGGCAGCATTCATCATACTAAATGGATAAATCAAAACTTAGTAGCACAATGTGCCCAAACTAATTATAGAGCAACTCTGACATAACTGTTCCATCGGCACTTAGTGCAGCTGATGATAGTTATCTTGTGACTGTTTCCCACTCAAGTACCATTATGTTTTAATTAATAAATACATTTTATATGATAAAAGGTTTGATATTTTTATACTCCCCACCCACAATATGTATAAAATTGTTTATGACTTTCTCATTTCCAGTAGTGAAGATTTTTTTCCCCATGAACTAAATGCTGATATTTGATGCATGAGGAATTTAAGGAATTTTATGAGAAATAAATAATATGAAAATAGGAACTTGTCAGATTGGTGGTATGATATATTCCCTTCTTTCACCAAATGTTTCAAGGTATTTGCACATTAGTTTTTGTTGTTATTATGTGTTTTCACATTGACTTCAACCTATGGTGACCATATCTTTGCAAGATTTGTTCAGGTGACATTTGTCACTGTCCTCCTCTTAAGCTGAGAGAGTGTGACTTGCCCAATATCACACATTGGGTTTCCACTCAAAGTCCGGTCTTCCAGAGTCCTAGCCCTAAAACCAGTAAACCGTGCACACTAATTACCCATCTAAAACCTGAAGCAGTCCAGGGCCCCAGATTCTTAATATATGATTTCAGGTGGCACAAGTAACTTACAGTGACAACCAAGAAGGCCAGTTTCAATATGGTCCAAGGACATTGAAATGAACGTGATCCAGGTGAATGAGCTTTCAGTCAGATACTCTCTGGGACAAAATATTGGGCTGTCAGAGTTCTGTTCTCCTTTATCTGTGTGAGGGGAAAGAGGCCTGTCAAACAAGCCAGCTCTAGAGCTCTTGTATTGCAGCTCCCATCATCTTTTCCCATTGGTCATGCTTGGTATGGCTAATGGCAGTGAGAGTCCAATAACCTTTGTACAGCCACAGATTCCAGTGTGATTCATTCACATGCCTACACATGCACAGAGAGGAGTGTTTGTACTTTGAAACAACAGATCTCTGGTGTTACTTAACCCTTTTCTTGAAAAGCTGGGCCAACGCTCAGAAATACATTCCTTACTACATGTGACTTATGTTTGAATTTCTCCCAGCTGTCAATTATTCTAGCTTGTTGCCAGCAAAATATCTCTCTGGGTTAATCAAAACAAAGAGCATGAAATGGCACTTCCAGTAATGTGAGACAATTTTATTATAGTGTCATTCATTTTAAGAAGTGCCTGCTTGAATGAACTGTCAGTTACTTTTCAATAGACAAAGTCAATTAAATGATACTATTGGAGAGTGTGATGTCTGAAAGTATGCATAATTTGAAAGGAGGGCACTTTGAAAGGGATCAGCCATACTCTGAGAATCTCTCTAAACCAGAGAAAAACTCACTGCATGACTTTGACCAAATCTCCTCTGCCCGCCCCAGTTTTTTCACTCGTAAAAAACAAAACAAAACCTCCAAAAAGTCATTATTATATCCATATAATATTGACTTCGTATTACATCATATCATATTCATTGCAAAAACAAACATTGCACATGAAAATTATTATATAAAGGAAAATAAGCTTTTAGCATAATGTTCCAGGTGTCTGCATGTGAAGAGTTGTGTCAATTCCCTTTTCCTTTATTGCTTCACCAACAGATTTGGAAGAAGTGCTGTAAGAAACCTGAGAGGATTTGATTACTAATAGCCTGTGTGACTTTCATTGGTTCATTGAACCATTAGACCATGAACTAATCAGAATTCTTTGGATGGTATGCAGCCTATTAAAAAATACAAAATACAACAATAATAAACTCAATCAAAGATAGCAGAATATGAAACCAATATAAAACTATAAGTAAAGAATAAGTTATGAATCCTGTTTGTAGTCCACACTAAAAAAGAAAGTCTCACAGAATAAATGGAATTTATATAAATGTTGGCTTATGGTAGCTGGGAATATCAGTAGGATTATATCTATAACACTATTGCATATAAAGGCAAGTTAAAACCAGGAGGAGGATAAATATGCAAAGAGTTCTGTGTTTAAGAACTAAAGTAGTTCTTCAGATGCCTGGGGGATTTAAAAAAAAATCTTTACCTGCTTCTGGAAAGACTATAACATAGGTCTTACATGAGGCTCTTCAGAGGAACAAATCCCCTGTCCCCTAGGAACATCAGTCAGGCTCTCTGTCTGCAGGCATAATAATGGGGTACTGTCAGTAGTTCTGCTGCTGCAGGATGATGATGTTTTTCCTGGTAGCCTCCTCCACAGCTCTTTAAATGTCAGCTATACAGGAGCCGTACCTACATTAGGAATAGGGTTCAACACCTGGGTAGCTCTTGTAACAACTAGAGGAGCTGTGGAGGTGGTTGCCACGAAAACTGAGAGTGATGTTGTCCTTAACAGCCAATGACCTGTAATTGCACATTCGGACTGAGGATGGAGCCATTGCCTCACATTAACAGAACCACCAGCCATGCTTGGTGATTGTTAGCCTGTACTTTGTTTTTTAAAACTTGCACACCCACTTATTGCTTAAAGAGACAGTTAAGTGAGAAAGTCTGCTCTCAGGAGCCTTGGTCACATTCTCCAGGTTTGTAGGTAGCTGCATAAAATGCCCAGGAGTGAAGACTCACCACTAGATCCACCTTTTCTGTCCACTTGCACACTGACAATATTAGTCTCAAATTTTGTTGTTCTCCAGCAGACTCTGCAACTTGCCCTCCTGTCATACCTGGGGTGTTGCCAATATTTTTATTTTTATTAGAAATTTTACATACATAAAACAAAACAAAAAATCCAACTACCAAACCAATATATAATAAAGACAAAACAACAAATCAACCTACATATACAATTATATTAAACATACAAAAAAAATGTATACATGTATACCATACTAAAGCTAAACTAATAATCAAGTTATACTAAACTAAACAACAACAATAAAAACTACATCTAATTAAAAATGGATCCTATCCTTGTTGCAAACAGCTCCAAGGTATGAAAAGGTACTTAACTTAAATTCATTACTTCCTATTGTTTTAAATTTGTTGCTTCTTTTGTTTATATTCTCAAACTATTTTAATTTCTAAATTTCCTATAGTTCTTATATTCCACAAATTTCCATTTCAAAAATCAATATTTTTAACTATTTTAAAATACTATGATTTGATTCCACTATATTCCACTCCCTTTAATCAAATCAAATATATCTTAAACATATTATATGAACAACTTATAATCATATTTAATTTTTTCTCAACATCTTTCTCAGGATAACAATATACGACAACAGGGTTGTTGTTGTTTTTTAAAAAACACAATATTGAGCGAGTTCAAAGTCCTAGAGTCACCAAATCACCCTCATTTATCCTTAAAAATTTTATTAAACATCTCCAATCTGAATAAATTCTTCATCAGAAGTTCCTGTCAGTTTGGCAGATAATGTATCTATCTCTACAATTGACATCAGTCTATTAAGCCATTCAGTCATTGATGGGATCTCAGTTTTTTTCCAGTACTTTGCATAGACAAGTCTTGCAGCCAGCAGTATATATAAAAGCAGTTTCTGATTTTTTATTTATTTTTTATTTTTATTTTTGGTCAATTTTAAACTCACCACTCCAAATTCCTAGGAAAAATAATTCAGGTATCTTAACTATTTGGCATTTCAAAATTCTGTGACTCATATTCTGTATTTCCATCCAAAACTTCTTAGCCTTTCCACAAATCCACCACATATGATAAGGAGTTCCAGTATTTCCAACATCTATCTGTCATGTCTTTATACATTTTTAACAATCTCTCTGTTTTGAGATACCAGTGCATCATCATCATCTTATACAAGTATACTTTCAGTTTCTTTCAAAAGTCTTTCCCATTGACTCATGGATATATTGTGACCAAAATTCTTGACCCAATTAATCATATATTCCTACTCTTCTTCCATGTCTATTTTCAGCAAGAACTTATATAATTTGGCAATCAGATGGTTATCATCGGTACAAAGCAGCATTTCATTTCAAGACCTCTCTCTGTCTTCTAAATCTTTATATGTCAACCAACATTGGTTTGCTCTCATTTCTGTTCTGTGAAAATCTTCTTATGGAGAAATCCAAAAAGGTGTTTTTGTACACAGTCTAGCTTTGTATCTATTCAAAGTCTTAACATGCACATCTAATACAGTGGTTATTAAAGACCACATTGCCCTTTTTATATTCCATGCCATCAAACCTTAAATAATGCCCTTTCAAAGTTTTAAAAAGTTTATTGTCTTTCAATGTTACCCTATTTTTTAAATCCAAGTAAGGGTTGATGCTGAAAAAAAAATCTTAAAATTTTGGGAATCCAAGACCGCCTCTTTCTTTTGTATCCTGCAGCACCTTTAAATCTTACTCGAGGTTTCTTGCCTCCCCACACAAATCTTGATAAATTTTTTTTCCACATTTTGAATGGTGTTTCCTTCATTATTATTGAAATCATTTGGAAAAGAAATAACATCTTCAGAAGAATATTCATCTTTATTGCTGAAATCCTTCCTAGTAATGACAGATTCAATTTTTGCCGCTTCTCAAGGTCATTCTTAATCTTCTTCCATGTCTTCACATAATTATTTTCATATAACTGTGATTGGTACTTCCAATTAAATAGATTCTCAGATATTTAACTTTCTTTTCAATAGTAGATCCAGTTTTCTTCTGAAATTCATCTTTATCGTGAATGTTCATGTTTTTCACCAGTACTTTGGTCTTCTCCTTATTTATCTTCAATTCCACATATTTTCCAAATTCATTTATTGTCTTTTGCAGTTTCAGTGTTGAGTCTAATGGTTCTTCTAACATAATCACAAGATCATCTGCAAATGCTTTTAGTTTAAAGTTGACCTTTGATCATAGTATTCAAAACTTCTAATGCCAAAATAAATAAAAGTGGAGATAAAGAGCATCCTTGTCTTGTACCCTTCTATATTGAAACAGATTTAGTTTTTTTCGCCATTAACTATTATCTTTGCAAGCTGATTTGTATAAATTGCTTTAATCCAGGTCAGCACATTAATACCAAAGTTTGTAAATTCAAGAACTTTAAACGTGAACTGCCAATACAAGTTATCAAACACTTTTTCTGCATCTAAGAAAATCAGAATTCTTTGTTTTCCATTGTCATTTTCCAAGTACTCAATCACATCTAAGATAATTTTCATATTATCTTTCATTTGTCTTCCCGGTAGAAATCCACTTTGGTCTTCGTTAATATATTTACTTAGTATTTATTGGTCTGTAATTCTTCAGTAGTGCTGAGTCTTGCCCCTCCTTCAGTATCAATACAATATTTGCTTCTTTCCAAGTATCTGGAATCAATCCAGTTTCCAGAACATCTGCAGTGGAAACGATACTTCTTCCTTTAATGTTTTGTAGTTTGATGGTCCCAGTCCATCCGGTCCTGGCGTCTTTCCCAATTTTAGTTTTTGAATGGCTTAATCAATTTCTAAAATAGTAATCTTAGAATTTATATGCTCCTTTTCTTCCTCTGAAAATCTAAATAAACTTTGTTTCTTTAAATAATTTTCAATTTCTTTCTTGTTAACTTCCTTTCCTAAATATAAATCTGAAAAATATTGGTAAAAAATTCTTTGCAAATCTTTGTCTTTGGAAAATTCTTTGTCACCTTTTCTCAATTTCAAAATCATTTTCTTTTCTCCTTTTCTTAGTTTAAAGGCAAGCCATTTCCCTGGCTTATTTGCATATTGAAATTTTTCTGTTTCAAAAACCTCAACTTCTTTTCTTCCATCCATTCCATTCCTTCTATCATCAATGACAATTGATTTCTTAGTAATTTTATCTTCTTTTGAAGGTCTATATTCTCTGGACAATTCTTCAATTCATCTTCTTACTTTTTGATCTTATCTATATATTTTTTCCGTTTTCTCCATCTGTTTTCTTTTCAATTCTCAGTTTACTCTAGTAAAATATCCTCTCATATATGCTTTACTTGCCTCCTATATGGATCTGATGTTTGTTCCTTTATTCAAATTCAGATATTCAAATTTATTTCAAAGAATTCTTTAACCTCCTTTTTTGCAGTTGCTGCTACTTCTGTCTTCATCATCAAAGGTTAATTCAATTTCCAAACAAATTCTTTACTTGTTTTTCTGATGTGCATTATCATGGGATTGTGAGCTGACACAGTCTTGGCAAGAATTTCCATGTTATAAATCTTATCTGCCAAAGTCTTTGAGTGAGATTTGTGTCCATCTGAAAAAAAAGTAAAATCTTTCTCATTGGGGTGTTTAAGTATCCATATATCTGTAGTCTGCAAATTTTCCATCAATTAAAAAAAATCATTGAATGGTCAACCTTGAGTTTTCTTTATCTCTTTAGATGAAGATCTATCCATCAATGGTGATACTACCCTGTTCCAATCCCCCATTAAACACCATTGCCAATATTTTTTTGAGCATGTCTCCATTGTTAGGTACTTACTAGTAGCCTCTGTGCCCGTTTCCTGCTGATACCCAACCTCACAAATGCTCTTACTTCTTCCAACCTTACTATGTGTAAGAATGCAAGAACTTTTATGTCCATACATTGTTTCTGCGGGGCAAATGTGCCTTCATACTCTGCTGGTGTCATGTTGGACCTAAACCAAAGCAACCAAAGTTGAATCCTATGCATTTCAGTTAGGCAGTTAAGAACATGTCTAGCTGAATAAACATGATTTTGAATAGTTATCACTAGCAGTTCAAGTCTATAATTTTTAAACTGTACTTTGTAAATAAGACACATATAGGGTGTGGGACCACCTCAACAAACTTTTGCAAAAAACACATGTTATTGTTATATATATAGAAACACACTAGACTGGGGGAGAAGAAAATAAGCAATACATGGATTTTATCTTCTTTCTATCTGTGCCAGTCTCAGTAGTGGCTCTCTGTGTTGTGCAAGGGGGATCCTGAAACTGACCCCATATATTACATTATATATGTATTCCCATAACAGTATATGGAGCTTTACAAAACATTCATAAAAAGACAAAGTCCCATTCAGAGGACATTATGCCATCATGTAAAACACATTTGAAATTACAGCATAAAACAGACAGTGAACTATTTCTGAAATTCAGCACAGAGTATTTGAAGGACAGAGTACACCTAATGCAGAGTACCACTTTATTACTGCAGTGGTGTTCACACAGCACAGAATCATTCTTCAGTAAAATCAAATGTTTTATAAGGGATGGTGACAGAAGAGGATATATGGATATCTTGGAAATGCCTGTGGATCAGAAATACCCAAACAGATTTTTCTTCCACTCAAAGCAATCACTTCACATTTTTGGCACTGACAAAATTGGTTTTGCTGCTAACTTAGCAAGGCACTCCAGCCAATTATGGGTCCTGTTACTGTATCCATATGATACATATGTTTGCAAATTTACTTGGTACAATTCATGATTAACATTTTTAGGTAAATGCTTAAAGTATATACAACTTTTTTAAAAAGAGGTAATAACAGAATTGGACTGAAGAATGATGGAAACAGTTATATTTTCAGAATAGGAGCCGTGGTGGCGCAGTGGTTAAATGCCAGTACTGCAAGCCACAAGGTTGTGAGTTCGATCCTGCCAGGCTCCAAGGTTGACTCAGCCTTCCATCCTTTCGCAGGTCGGTAAAATGAGTACCCAGTTTGTTGGGGGCATGTATAGAAATGTTTCGAAATACATGCTATTTGTAAGTTGTTCACCGCCTCGATCTATATGGAGAGGCGGGATACAAATAAATAAATAAATAAATAAATAAAATAGGGGACCCTTCTCTTTCAGTGAGCAAGGACTATGGCTGCATCATTTCTATGAGCTTGGTACAACTATATCATGCTAAGTTTTCTCTTCTCCGTATGTCTTAAGAGACACATTTTGTTCAGTTCATAATAGTTTCGCTCTGCTCTTTGAGACCAGGCCATACCCAGAACATAGTGTTCAGCTTGAGATGAAACAGTTCAAGGACATTGACAAACTGGATCATGTTCTAAGATAGATGAGTAGAACACTGAAGGAACTGGAAGAGGAATGCAAAGAATATTTGAAATGTTTCCCCTTTTTTCATGAGAAGAAGTCAACATTTTTCATTCTTGAATGACAATGAAAAGAAAAAAGGCTTTGTTTTGTTATTGTGTTTTTTAAATGCAAAATAAACCCAAATTTTTTTCTATCCACCCCCCCCAAAAAAAGAAACTTTCAAAAAAGTGTCAACATTAAAAAAGAAATCAATATGAAGTCCTGTGATGATCGTCTGAAAGAGATGGGTATGTTTAGCCTGAGGAGGAAAAGATTAAGGGGAAACACAGTGTGTATGTCAAAGATTGTAACACAAAAGATTCAGAAGATGTGTTCTGTGTTGTTCCAGAAGACAGGAATGGAACTAGGGCTGGAAAGTGGGATTCACAACTGGTCTAGTTTCAATAGACCACTGAAAGCAATCAGTTCATGTCTCTGCAAGAGCCATCTTTCCACTTCCCTATGATTCATGGAGTGGAGAGGAAGACAGAAATGAAATAATATAAAGGACTAGCAAAGATGGGGGGGCAGGTGGCAAAAAGAGATAATTAAGACTCATTTATATTGGACTGTGGCCTCCACCACTGGCTAGGAGTTGAAAGAATATTTTAAAACATTCAGAAAATGGTCTCAAGTGTTGGAAAATCTTGGACTAATGAGAATCTTTGCAGTTTGAGACTTATTTGACACAAAATTTGACCTTTTATTTGGCACAGAAAGCAGCAGTCATGTTGTTATTTCTCCTAGACATGTAGTGATCTGTGGAATTGGGGGGAGTGTGTGTAATTGTGTAGAAATGCTGAGTGCAACAGTGCAACAATGGGAATGTAATTGAGAATTAGTAGAGGGTGACATCTTAGAGACCAAACGGCCAGTATTGTTTATTGGCTGGGGCAATAAATATCAATTAGCCAGCTCAGGTAAATAATATTTGGTTGTTGTGCTTTGATGATAGCAATCAGAGGGTGATTTATGTGGATTAGGCTGGAGGATACAATGGTAGGATTTAGAATTAAAATATCAATGACCAAGGAAGAATTTCTAAAGATCAAAGTGATTGTAGACAGGAGTTACTTCAACCAAAGAAGACCCGTTTGGCAATTATACGAAGGGGTGTAAACCTGGAAGAACCACCAATGGATGTCAGGAGTAGATGCTGATGGATTGTTGTGTTTTACTATGTAACAAGTAGTCGAAGCAAGGTTTTAACTCCAGCAACGTTTGTGTACTAGCCTATTGTGCTTCCAGTAAAAAAACATGGAAATTATACATGTGTTTTCTTGAGCAACATGAAGTAGCAGTTCTTGACAGAAGCTTTTTCTGCAGTTTAAATGAAAATGTTTGTTTACTATTTTCTGCACAAAACAACCATGTGCAAATTTTGCATGTAACAACATCCAAACTGCTAATAGTATTTGAAAACTGGATAGTGTTCAAAGACTTTCTTGCTGTTGGAAAATTGGTAAAATTATGTGTTAATTTCTTCAATGCCTTCAATAATGAAATTAGTGAAGAATTACATCCCTAGTACAGTTGGCCCTCAACATTCACCAGGGTTAGGGGCACAGGACCCTCGCAGAAGTGGAAAAATCACAAATGTCCAAATGTGTGTGTGTGTGTATGTGTATCTGGGAGAAAGGGGCTGAGGCCTGGTGGGAAGAGCTGGCACCCAGAATCCAAACCAGGTCAAGGAAAGGGGAGGGAAGGTAGGTGGGTGAGCATGGTGGCCCTATAATTCCTCTCTCTCACCCATCTCCTTCCTTTGGTGTGTGTGGGGGCATTGGAAGAAGGTTGTGCCGCTGAGAAATTGGGCTGGAAGCTATCCTTAGCTGGCCCAGCAGTGGTTGGTGGAGGAAGAGGAGGACCAGAGGCAGGTTTTTATTTTATTTTATTTTATTTTATTAATATTTTTATTAAAGATTTAATAACATAAAAATATAGTGGATATACACTGTTACCAGATGTACCCCACTCCCCCCCACTTCCATGTTTATATTTCCCCAGTTGAGTCTGCTTTGTTTCCATTTACAAAGAGAAGAACAGTTACATTTCCGTTAACAAAGAGAAAAGTTACACTTTTCATTTTTTATACATCTATATTTTTATGCAATTCAAAACTCCTTCCCATTCCCTTTCAAAGTTCTGGATAGGTTTGTTTTTCAGAGAATGCTAATTTTTCTGTCTCTACCATATCCAGAACTGTTAATTTCCACTCTCCTAAATCAATATCTATCTTTTCATTCCAATATTTCACATATATCAACCTTGCAGCTGTTATCAAATATAACAATATCTTCTGATGACTCCTTATCTCCCTTTGTTGCCCTAACATATTTAACAAGTAAAATTCTGGTTTCATTTCAAAATTCAAATTACATATTCTTTGAATTTCGTCATGTATCCCCTTCCAAAATTTTATTGCCCTCCTGCAAGTCCACCACATCTGAAAAAAGGACCCAATCTTTTCATCACATTTCCAGCACTTTGTATTCCCATTTTTTAGTTATTTTTTGTAGTCTTTCTGGGGTCATATGCCATCTATGAAGTATTTTATAAAAGTTTTCTCTTAAATTTAAATTTGGTGTAAATTTTATATCAGTTTTCCATGCTTTCTCCCAACCTTCTAATTCAACTGGATGTCCTACATTCTGAGCCCATCTGACCATTGTATCTTTAACGATGTCTGGTTCCATTTCTCTTTTCAACAATAACTTATAAAATTTGGAGATTCTCTTCCCTTGATTTCCCTCCATCAATAAATCCAATTCATTCTCTTTTCTCTCAAATCCATACAATTTTTGATCCATTTTAAATCTTTCTTTAAGTTGTTGCCATGGGAACCAGTTTAATTCATTTCCATCAGTCTTTAATTCTCCTGCTGTGCACATCCTTGGTTTATCCCCCTCCCATTTCAATATTTCTTGATATGTTAATAAATTTCCTTGTTTTGTTGGGACAATTTTATATGCTTCTTGTGGTGAAGCCCATACTGGGAGTTTTATATAATATTTCTGCTTAATCTGCAGCCGAACCTTTAACAATGGCCATTTCCGCACGGGCTAATAGAAACGGTACAGAGCGTCCTCCAGGGAGGACGTCTGCACCTGGGAGCGGACTGGGTTGGACCTACTTAACGTAGATCCGCACCTCAGCCTGCTCAGGAACGACCCCAAGCGGTCGTCAAGCGTGCTTTTGAAAGACCGCTTAAAACATGTCTTTCAAAAGCACAGAGCGCGCCATTCCGTGCCTGCTTTCCGGTGCAGATTTGCAGCCTCACACTAGTGTGAGCCTGCAATCTGCCGGGGGTGGGCTTTAGGCTGGCAAGCTTCAGCGGTTGGTCGGGACCCTCGACCAACCAAAAGCTGCCATTTTCGTCCCCGGAGCAGTGCAGAGCAACGAGCACGCACTGCTCTGGAGCAGCATGGACCGGACCAAGGAGCCAAGAAGTCTGGTAAGCAGCAGCACGGGGCGATTCCCTTGCCCCGTGCGGAAATGGCCAATGTCTTCTGGATGCAATGATTATTGAACTCTTTATTCACTGCTGATCTATCATAGCATAAATATCCATGCCATCCAAATCCATTATTTCCTTCTTCCAAATCTTTCATAGTTGTTCTCTCTAGATGAATCCAATCTTTAATCCATTCTAAACAGCATGCGTGATAATAAATTTTCAGTGATGGTAGATCAAATCCTCCTCTCTCTTTTGCATCTTGAAGTGTTTTAAATCTTATTCTTGGCTTTTTCCCTTGCCAAATAAATTTTTGAAGTTCCTTCTCCCATTCTTTGAATATCTTCTCTCTTCCTATTGGTAAATTCTGATAAAGGAACATGAGCTTAGGTGATAAAGACATTTTAAAAGCATTTATTCTTCCCAGGAGAGATAAATTTAGGTTTTTCCATTTTTCCATATAATTTTTAATCTCTTTCCATGTCTTTGAATAATTGTTGTCGAATAATTCTTGGTCTTTTTTCATTATTATAATTCCTAGGTATTTTGTTTTCTTAGTTAATTGACATCCAGATCTGCTCTCCAAGTCCGCGTGCTCTTTTTTAGTCATGTTTATTGTCATCATCATTGTCTTTTCCTTGTTTATCTTATATCCTGCTACTTGTCCATATCTTTATAAAATTTCCATCAACACTTGAATTGATTCTTGTGGATCCTCCAAGAATATAATTACATTGTCTGTGAAAGCTTTTAATTTCAGTTCCTTTTTTCTTGTTTTCAAACCTCTTGTCTGTGGGTCCTCATTTATTATATTCAACCATACTTCCAAAACAGCTATAAATAATAGTGATGATAACAGGCACTCTTGCCATACCCCTAGGTTTTTAAAGGGCTGTGCAGCCTGATTGGAGCCTCCGAGAGGGATGGGTCTCCCTAAAAAGAAGCACCTGAGGTGTGTGTGTGTGTGAAGGAACTCGCAAATAATCAAATCTGTGAAAGTCAAACCTGCAAATGTGGAGGACCTACTGTACTGGCTTCAATAGCTCAGACCCCAACACATTACCTTAAGGGGAATGAGGCCCTTGATAGAAAAAAGTGTCCACCCCTGCATTAGGAAAAGGTTCCTAATTCTAAGAAGCTTTCAACAGTTGAAAAGATTGTCTTGGGAAGTGATGCCCTGTGCTAGAAGTATTTAAGCAGAGGCAAGGTGGCTGGATAATTCCCAAGATTCAATGGAGCGTTTTGGTATCTATCAACAAAGAAATCTTTCTACCCCGCTGGAATCTGCTTAAGAGGAGGGCAACCAAAATGGTAAAAGGCCTGGAAACCATGTCCTATGAGGAGCAGCTTAGGGAACTACGTATTTTGAGTTTGGAGAAGAGAAAGTGAAGATGTGACATGATAGCTATGTTTATGAATGGCTTTCATATGGAAGATGGATCAAATCTGTTTTCTGCTGCTCTAGAGATCAGGACATGGAGGAATGACTACAAATATCAGGAAAAGAGATTCCACCCAAACATTAGGAAGAAGTTGTGATGGTAATTGCTGTTTGACAGTGGAATACGCTGCCTTGGAGTGTGGTGGAGTTTCCTTCTTTGGAGGTTTTTAAACACTTACTGAGGTCAAGATATTTTACATCCACAGCACCGCCCTGATTTACTGATTGTAACTCAATAAAAAAAAAGATAAGATTATTCTGTGTTGACTTGTCTTTGAGAAACCCATGCTGGTTCTTAGTAATCATAGCATTCCTTTCTAAATGTGCACAGGCTAACAGTTTAATGATCTGTTCTAGAAACTTTCCTAGTGTCTATGAAGGTGGGTGCTAGGCTTTCTTTTATGCTTCCCACTTTTCTTTGAAGAAGGGGGCAATATTTGTCCGCCTCTGATCTACTGGCAAATCCCCTGTTCTTCAAGAATTCTCAAAGATAAGGGAAGTGACTCTGAAATTAAATCTGCAACCAAGTTCCTTTGGTACTCTCAGATGCAGAGGTCCAGGAGCCTCAAATTAATTTAGGCTATTTCTACACAACAGGGCTGTGGGACTCCTTCCATTGCAGCCCCGGCAGGGAGGGTAGTGTGGCAGGAATGCTCCCGTCTGCGCCTCACCAGGTTGCTGTGGAGGGGAATGTGCTGGCCAGCAACAATGTGCAGAAGCACAACCCACCAACTGCTGCCATTGTGGTCTCCTTGTGCAGAAAGGGCCTTAGAATAGCTAAGTACTCCTATACTGACTCTATAATTATTCTGGGTTGTAGTCCTTGTGTGGCACCCTATATTCTATTGTAACTAATTAGAGCACTGTTTTCCATTTGGAAGAAGACTGAGGCAATTAAGGTATTGAACATAAACAGGAGGAAGGGAGGGGAAAGCAAAAATGGAATGTAGCAGCACCTTTAAGACTAACTGGTTTTTATTTTAGCTTGAGCTTTCATGGATATTAATTCAGATCTTCAAATGCAGTACAGATTGATATCCAGACATCAAGATCTAAAGCATATTTACACAGTCATTGGAGTTCATTCTGAACTCTAGCTTTTTTGACTTTCCCCTGCAAATATTGGCTATTCATTTAAGTTACTCTTCAGTGAGAGGTTTGCTTTGTTTGTTTGTTCTGGTATCCAACTTTATTACTGTTATATTGATCCTTCTAGATGTAATGTTGTAATTATGTCCTGTATTGTACATTTTGCATTAAGCAGTAAATAGGACTAGATTACCTCCAAAGTTCCTTTCAGCTTTTGTATTTTAATGTTTCTGTGTAGTGTTCAAAGACATATATGGTACGTGTTAATCTGTTTCAGCACAAAAGAGTATAAAGAAATTCAGTAGCACTTCTGAAATTGATTGGGAAAAAGAAAAATTATAGCATAAGCTTTTGTGGACTGCAGTCCACTTCATCTGATCCAATCTATCATTATACGGAAATGACAAATATCCTTTAGATACTGTTTATCCACACCATTGAGCTTAACTCACTTACTCATGTATGTTACAGGATCATGGAAAATCCCCTCTGCTCTCACAAATCTGGGTAAAGTGTACTCTTTCCTCCTCTTCCTCCCTCCACATGCTTCAACCTTGGAAAAATGATATTGCTTTCCCTCTGAATGGCTAACTGTGCTGCAATCTCCTAGAATTCCCCCCTGAGAATCATAGAATCATAGAAATGTAGAGTTGGAAGAGACCATGGGGCCATCCAGTCTAACCCCCTGCCATGCAGGAACACCCTCAAAGCACTCCTGACAGATGGCCATCCAGCCTCTGCTTAAAAACCTCCAAGGAAGGAGACTCCACTACACTCCGAGGCAGCAGATTCCACTGCTGGACAGTCCTGACCATCAGGAAGTTCTTCCTGAGGTTCAGGTGGAATCTCCTTTCCTGCAGCTTGAATCCATTGCTCCTTGTCCTGGTCTCTGGAGCAGCAGAAAACAAGCCCACTCCCTCCTCTACATGGCATCCTTTCAAATATTTAAATATTTGCCTGCTATCAGCTTCGGCTGATACGCCAGCTGCGCCCCTTCCTGAACCTGGAACACCTAAAAACAGTGGTACATGCGCTGGTAACTTCATGGCTTGACTTCTGCAATGCGCTCTACATAGGGCTATCCATGTGCTTAGTCCGGAAACTTCAATTAGTTCAGAATATGGCAGCCAGGTTGGTCACCGGAAGATCTAAAACTGACCATATAACACCAATTCTGAAGTCTTTACATTGGCTGCCTATTAGTTTCCAGGCACAGTACAAGGTGTTGGTTCTTACCTTTAAAGCCCTTCATGGCTTGGGGCCAGCCTACCTGCGGGATCGCCTTCTCCCATATAATCCACCCCGCACATTAAGTTCCTCTGGGAGGAACTTACTGCAGCCAGTCAAAACTAGGTTGGTTGCGGTTACCCAGAGGACCTTCTCTTCTGTCACTCCCAAGTTATGGAATGGCCTGCTGGAAGAGACCCGGCATATTACCAGTCTTGACTGCTTTAAAAAAGCAGTCAAGACTGTTCTCTTCCGACAGGCCTTCCCAGACTAGTACTCCACCGCCTCCCACCAACTGTCCTCTTGTTTTTAATTGTTAATGTGTTTTAGGGGTTTTTGGATGGGTTGGTGGGAGGAGGATGGGTTATGTTTTAATTGTTTTTAATGTATTGATGTACTGTTGTAGTACTGCCTCGATCCGTTGGGAGAGGCGGGATATAAATAAATGTTGTTGTTGTTGTTGTTGTTGTTGTGGTTATTATTATTATTGTTATGTCCCCTCTTAACCTTCTCTTCTGCAGACTAAACATACCCAGCTGTCTAAGTCTATCCTCACAGGGCATGGCTTCCAGGCCCCTCACCATTTTGGTCGCCCTCCTCTGGACTTTCTCCAGCTTGACCATATCCTTCTTGAATTGGGGTGCCCAGAACTGGACACAGTATTCAAGATGAGGTCTAACCAAAGCAGTGTAGAGTGGTACCAGTACCTCCCTCGATCTAGACACCATACTCCTATTGATGCAGCCAAGAATTGCATTGGCTTTCTTGGCTGCCGCATCACACTGCTGACTCATGTTCAGCTTGTGGTCTATGAAGATTCCTCGATCCCTTTCACATGTACTGCTATCCAGCCACGTGTCCCCCATCCTATATTTCTGTATTCCATTTTTTCTACCTAAGTGTAGGACCTTACACTTCTCTCTGTTGAATTTCATTTTGTTTGCCTTGGCCCAGCTCTCCAATCTATCCAGGTCATTTTGAATTTTGATCCTGTCCTCTGGCGTATTAGCAACCCCTCCCAATTTGGTATCATCTGCAAATTTGATGAGCATGCGCTCTATTCCTTCATCCAAGTCATTGATAAAAATATTGAACAGCACTGGGCCCAGGACAGAACCCTGTGGCACCCCACTAGTCACTTCTCTCCAGGATGAAAAGCAGCCATTCGTGATCACCCTTTGGGTTTGGTTGGACAACCAATTACAAATCCAACTAACAGTAGCCCTGTCCAGCCCACATTTGCTAGCTTCTTTGCAAGAATGTCATGGGAAACTTTGTCAAATGATGAAATTGGGGTTGGGGTGCTTTTCACTGTGGGTACGGAATTCTCATGGAATTTCAGGAAATGTGGGGAGTTTATTTTTTGGCGATCCATGGATCCTAGACAAAATATCCAGCCACATTAAAAAATAAAGAACTGGGTGTGTGGTGATGAAATCATTTGATAATAATCTTAGAAAATCATGTTGGATATTGCTGGCTACCCCATGAACTGTTCACTCCCTTCACTTACCTCATTACAAAAAATAATATCAATGAACAAAATGGAAAAGCATTTTCCTACTTCTGGAATAATGAATTCTCATCACCTTGGTGGAAATAAAAATGGGTTGTGTTACAATAGAAGTGTTTGGTTTTGCTTGATGGCTTGTCCATCCCTACATGACACCTATAACTAGAGAGATAAGATGCTGAACAGGTTATTCCAAACAGCCTTAGGGAAAGGCCTACTGTGGAGATCCATTGTTGTATGATATGGAAGAAGACCTTTTTACACAGAGAAGGGTAAATCTTAGCATGGTGCAAGAAGCTGAACTAAATAACCTTCTAATTCTGTGATTCCACAGAACATCAATCTTTGTTTTCCTTCTCAAGCAGGATACATTGAATAGTTGGCACAATATCCCAGCAAATATAGCTATAGCCCAAATATAATATATCTTTCTCATATACCTCACCCGTAGGAGTGCAGATGCATTGTATTCCTGTCAGATTTGCTATATGACTTATCTAATACAACTGCAGTTATGACTGGAGTTGAAATGGGAAGAAACAAAACTCTACTTGAAATGACTGTGCTTTCAAGTCATTTCTAAGACCACTTGTTATGATCCAAAATCTGATTTTTTTTTCATTGCATTCCTTCCATGGAAATTCTTTTCTTAAAATCTTTCAGTTTTCAAATATCATCCCAGGAAGGAATGCAGCAGTTTGCTTTCAGATGAAATTGGCAGTTATATCTTAATTTTGTTTAGTTGGAAGCCAGGCTTTGACTTTGCTATACTTGCCATTTTATTGAGATTCAGAGAGGAGTTATGGATTTTCTTTCCACAATAGCATATTTGGATACCAAAAAGTACAGAAATTCTAAGTGTAGATTGGTCACAAGTAATATTAAATTCTGGAATGTACTTTTTGAAGAATGATTTTTAAGGTGTGGCATTTTGCATAATTACTTTTATACTTTAAAACTTTTTTTTTTTAAGAGAACATTTGCTGTTATCTGAAGAGTTAGGAGTACCAACTGCTGCTTTTCTGTGATGTCTACTAAATGACTTACTGGGTGAAAGAGAGAGGACCCCAAAGCCTGTGATTCTGCCAAGAAGATTTATGGGTTCAAGAGGGCCTGGATGATAAATATTGCAATTGGAGTAAAAGCTTTTGCATCCTCATTGGCTAGGGCCACCATAGTTCATCCAGTCTTATGTGCATACACACACACAGAGGAAATTCTTATGCTTTCCCAGCTTTCCAGGTTTTGCATTTATGTTGTGCTTGCACAGGATTGACACTCTCCAAAAACCACATGTGAGGAGACGGGATTGTAGAGAAAGTTGCAGGGTGCAGACTTGGATTCCATCATGCTCTTTGGAGCAAGATGGGGGAGTGAACACTAGCTTGAAGACTTGTGAACCTTCTGGTTGTTCAAATCCTGACAACAGTGGTACATGATCTGGAGGGAAAAACCCTGAGGATTTGTGGTAAGCCTTTGAGAAGCAGCAATGATGAAGGGTCTAGAAAAATTCTCCACATGTCATATGTGTTGCAGGTAAACCATGTGGAATGCAAGCCACAGTAGGAATGTCAGCAACAACTTTAGCTACTCAGAAAATCGTTATGCTTCCTGCTGCCAGAAACAATAGTGTTGTAATATTACTGGTTTAACTGGCTTTTACCTAGACTTTTGGCCCTTTTGCCTGGATTACATTAATTCCATTCCATTCCCGTATTCATTTGGCCCAGAATCAGTTGAGTGCCTTCCCACAACTCTGGATCTACTCCTATGGTATCACAAGCAGCTGCCTCTTCATCTTGGAGTTTGGCCCTGAAATCTCAGAGGCTGAGATGCTGCAGACCAGGCAAACTTGTGTGTGTGTCTCTGTGTGTGTACAGACACATGTGAACGTGCACACGCACACACACACTTACTGTACTGTAAATGCTACCAAGACAGAAATGTTCCTAGGGAGCAAAGGGACGTAGATATCTTTCTGTCCCTGTTTTCTCCAGGTGATGGCTGTGTGCCTCAACTGCAGAACAAACGAGTATACAGGCATTGGCATCACTGCCTCTGAGACTCTGGCCTTAAGTCACGCATGCTATGACATGAAAGGCCTAGAGTTGCCTTATCCCTCAGGCCTGGAATGAGCTGGCTCTTCTTTGTTTGGCAACATCACTGATCTTGGTTTGCTGTAGTGGGACACCAGCCCTCTAATAGGGAACTCACACATGTGCAGAGACTAGGGTCTGTGTTTGAAACTGTTCCAAGACTGCAACTAGTTCAATAGAGCCTTTGGTTTCTGATATTTCTTGATGGGGCAAGATAATCTGTGGGACTAGCTATAGCATTGCTTTATACTTTCCTCTGGTTTTCCCTTGCTACTGCCTGCCTCTACCTCAGTCAGCAAAGTGACAGGAAAGTAATCTCTGGGTTATGTGTGTGAAGTGGCAGTGAAATTGTGGGATTCAAGAAGAGAGAGCTCATCCTGACTTTTGATAATTTTTTAAAAACAGAATAATCTACTCACTTTCAACAAAATAACAGAATAAGTAACACTATATTGTATGCTAATAAATGTATTATTCATTTTAAAATCTAGACCTGCTGTTTAAATGCAGTGAGATAGACCATTTACATCTAGATCTTTTTTCCCACTTCATAAGGCAGTATTCAGAAGCCAAGCTATCCTTCCATATTTGTCTTCCTCTTACTCCATGTGCAGCCATGTATCACCACTGGGAATTTGTATATAATTCAAACTGCATATTGGTTTAAACAAATCTGTTGTTAATACAAGCATGACCTCTTGCTGACAGAAGCTTAAAAGATTTCTTTCTCTTTGCATTGTGTGTTTCTTACCTGCTGCTCTCTGGAAAGTTTCCAATTTAAGGTGTATTTGTAATGTTTTGTCTGAAACCAAATATTACCTAGTTCTTTATAGATGATCCTTCACTAATATGCCTCTATGGAGAATACATCTTTTTCTTATAAGAAATACAATACATTCTCTAATATCTCCAATTAAAAGACCTTATGTCTGGCAGTTTGGGAGAAAGCCTTTGGCCACCACTTGGGTAGATGGAATAAATGACTTAGCAAGTATTGGCAGCTTTGCCTATACTACAATTCAAAGTCTGCCTGTCTGTTTGAATACTGTGGTATGCAAATCAACATGCTTGCCCACGGAATGACCAAAATGAGGACTGCAGTAAAGTTTTGGACTCAGTTCAAACTACATCAGGTACCTCCTGAACAAAGAATTTTTAATGCAAGTTTGGGAACCTTTGGCAAATTTAATCTTTTTTTTTTCAGAAAAGCACTGGTTTTGGCCCATTTCCCCTGGAATCTGGTGTGAAACATATTTTAAGGATTATAGGTGATACCACTCTAACTTTTGTTTCATTTGGATTGTAAGTAAAACCATCAGCATCAATCTAAGTGGTTTATTATTTATTTATTTATTCATTCATTCATTTATTTTATTTATGTGCTGCCTTTCACCTGGCATGTAACTGGCCACACAACTATAGTGACTGTTTTCTTGAATTAGACCAAACAAACCCAAACATCTTGGACTGCCTGCTTTTCTGATAAAAGCAGTGGATGACTGAAACAAGTCCCCTGACAAATAGGGATAGGGATAACATAGTAGACTGACTACATATCCCACACATAACAGAATCTTCAGTAATGACAGCCTGATTTCTCAGGGGGTGAGGGAAAATCCTGAAAGAATGCAGGCATAGGTCAGAAAAATGGGTGGCCAGGGAAGGAATGTATGTCAATATCAAGCACATTGATCTGCTTCTCTGCCTTACAGTAACAACCCCTGTATATGTGACTTTGGTAGTAAGGCCCAATGGGTTTTGTGGAAAGGATTCCCACATAAGTATGGCTAGATTAGTAACTTTTATTTGGTAACTTAGGACAATTAGGAAGCAAACCCTCCACAATTAGGATGTACACTTTTCAAATGCCTTCTTTGTAACTGAGTAGCTTCTTTGCTATTCCTCATACTTCTCAAAAAGAAACATTTGTGAGCTTGTTTGTACTTTACCTAACTAGATATAAAAACTTTTTGCCTAATCCAGGGGCAAGAAGAGATAATGTCATGTCATTATTTCTCCTAGACATGTAGTGATCTGTGGAAAGGGGGGGAGGGGAGTGTTTAGGTATGTAGAAATGCTGAGTGTTACAGGAGCAGTGGGAATATAATTGAGAATTAGTAGAGGCCAGAGTCTTAGAGACCAAATGGTCAGGATTGTTTATGGGCTGGGGCAATAAATAACAGTTGACCAGCTTAGGTAAATAACATTTGGTTGTTGTGCTTAGATGATAACAATCAGAGGGTGATTTAGGAGGATTAGGCTGGAGGATACAATAGTGGGGGTTAAAATTAAAATATCAAAGACCAAGGAGGAAATTCTAAAGATCAAAGTGACTGTATACAGGAGTTGCTTCAACCAAAGAAAACCCATTTGGCAATTATAGGAAGGGGATGTAAACCTGGAAGAACCACCAATGGGTGTCAGGAATAGATGCTGATAGATTATTGTGTTTTACTATATAACAAAGTAGCTGAAGCAAGGTTTTAACTCCAGCAACACTTATTTTACTAGCCTATTGTGTTTCCAATAAAAAACATGGAAATTATATGTTTGTTTTCTTGAGCAACACAAAGTAGCAATTCTTGACAGACAAGGCAAACTGTGAATCTATGTTCCTGCTGGAAACTGCATTCAGAATGCAGAGTAATAACACTGGATATAAAATGCTGAAGGTATGGAGAAGATATATTCAAAAATAAATGACTTTCTATCACACTGGTGCATCTAATAGATGCTGACACTCTGGGAATGACAGTGACTAACACTCCCGTAGCAGGCATCTTGTGTTTTGTTGTTAAAGAACTTTAAAACTGTGTGATATAGAAAGAACAAATGTTACACTTTCATATACACTGTTTGTCTAAAATGAATGCTTCTCTTCAAAGATGTCATTATATCTACATTAGATTTTGAAGAGATAAGAGAATGATTTTAAATTAAAATGTCAATACATTTTTCTTGCTTTATATACCTTATAAAAGCAAAATCCAGGAAAATGGCCAACCATTCCCTATATGTGGATATTATTTGATTTATATTCCGCCTTTCTCCCAATACAGATCAAAAATGAAACCCATGCTGGGAAGAAGGCAGGATATAAGTAAATGCGTGCATGCATGCACAAATGTGACAATCATACATTTAGTGTGAGAGCCAGTGTGGTGCAGTGGTTTGAACACTGGACTACGACTCTGGAGACCAGGGTTCAAATCCCCACTTGGCTGTGGAAATCTACTGGGTGATCCTGAGCAAGTCACATGCTCTCAGCCTCAAAGAAAGGCAAAATTAAAACTCCTCTGAACAAATCTTGCCCCCCTCAATCCCTATAGATAAGTTTGCCTTAGGATTGCTGCAAGTCAGAAATAACTTTAAGAAACACAACAAACAACAACAACAACAACATTTATTTGGTCATTCATCCTATAATAGTGAGGGAAAATTAGTAGGGCATGAAAGACCTTATGAACACCATGGTGTAACCCTGGGCATTTATTTACATAGAATCATAGAATCATAGAATCATAGAAATGTAGAGTTGGAAGAGACCACAGGGGCCATCCAGTCCAACCCCCTGCCATGCAGGAACACCCTCAAAGCACTCCTGGCAGATGACCATCCAGCCTCTGCTTAAAAACCTCCAAGGAAGGAGACTCCACTACACTCCGAGGCAGCATATTCCACTGTCGGACAGTCAGGGCTGACTGTCAGGAAGTTCTTCCTGAGGTTCAGGTGGAATCTCCTTTCCTGCAGCTTGAATCCATTGCTCCTTGTCCTGGTCTCTGGAGCAGCAGAAAACAAGCCCCCTCCTTCCTCTACGTGGCATCCCTTCAAATATTTAAACATGGCTATCATGTCCCCTCTTAACCTTCTCTTCTGCAGACTAAACATACCCAGCTCTCTAAGTCTATCCCCATAGGGCATGGTTTCCAGACCTCTAACCATTCTGGTCGCCCTCCTCTGGACTTACTCCAGCTTGTCAATATCCCTCTTGAATTGGGGTGCCCAGAACTGGACACAGTATTCAAGATGAGATCTAACCAAAGCAGAGTAGAGTGGTACCAGTACCTCCCTCGATCTAGACACCATACTCCTATTGATGCAGCCAAGAATTGCATTGGCTTTCTTGGCTGCCGCATCACACTGCTGACTCATGTTCAGCTTGTGGTCTATGAAGACTCCTAGATCCCTTTCACACGTACTGCTATCCAGTCACGTGTCCCCCATCCTATATTTCTGTATTCCATTTTTTCTACCTAAGTGTAGGACCTTACACTTCTCTCTGTTGAATTTCATTTTGTTCACCTTGGCCCAGCTCTCCAATCTATCCAGGTCATTTTGAATTTTGGTCCTGTCCTCCGGCGTATTAGCAACCCCTCCCAATTTGGTGTCATCTGCAAATTTGATGAGCATGCGCTCTATTCCTTCATCCAAGTCATTGATAAAAATATTGAACAGCACTGGGCCCAGGACAGAACCCTGTGGCACCCCACTAGTCACTTCTCTCCAGGATGAAAAGCAGCCATTCGTGATCACCCTTTGGGTTCGGTCGGTCAACCAATTACAAATCCAACTAACAGTAGCCCTGTCCAGCCCGCATTTTACTAGCTTCATTGCAAGAATGTCATGGGGAACTTTGTCAAAGGCCTTACTGAAATCGAGATATGCTACATCCTCACCATTCCCTTCATCCATCAAGCTAGTAACTCTATCATAAAAAGAGATAAGATTAGTCTGGCATGACTTATTTTTGAGAAATCCATGTTGACTTCTCGTGATTACCGTGTTGCTTTCTAAATGATTAGAAACTGACTGCTTAATGATGTGCTCCAGGATCTTTCCGGGTACTGATGTCAGGCTGACTGGGCGATAATTGTTTGGGTCCTCTTTTTTTCCCTTCTTGAAGATGGGGATAACATTTGCTCTCTTCCAGTCTGCTGGAACTTCTCTCGTCCTCCAAGATTTATCAAAGATTATAGCAAGCGGTTCCAAAATGACCTCTGCCAGCTCTTTTAATATCCTAGGATGCAATTCATCTGGCCCTGGAGACTTGAATTCATCCAGTGTGGCCAGGTATTCCTGTACCACCTCTCTACCTATTATGTGCCTCATTTCCTCTGCTTCCTCTCCTGCTCCCCAACCGCCAGGTTGAGTGCTTGTATCCTTCTGGGAAAAAACTGAGGCAAAGAAGGTGTTAAGTAGTTCTGCCTTTTCTCTTTCCCCATGAGTAATTCGTCATCTTCCCTGCGCAGCGACCCTATCGTCTCCTTCTTTTTCCTTTTGCTGCGGACATATTTAAAAAAGCCCTTTTTATTGTTTTTAATGTCTCTGGCCAACCTATGTTCGTTCTGTGCTTTAGCCTTTCTGACCTCCTCCCTACATCTCTTGGCAACTTGCTTAAATTCTTCTTTGGTGGTTTCCCTCTTCTTCCATTTCCTATACATGTTTCTCTTAACACTCAGCTCAGCTGAGAGTTCTTTAGTCAACCATTCTGGTTTCTTCAGATGCCTTCCATTTTTCCTCCTTATTGGCACAGTTTTAGACTGTGCCTTCAGTATCTCCTTTTTAAGGAACTCCCATGCCTCCTGAACTCCTTTCCCTTTCACTATTCCTGACCACGGAATTCCAGCCAGCAGCTCCCTAAGTTTACAGAAGTCTGCTTTTTTAAAATCTAAGATGAGTGTCTGGCTACACTTATCTTCTCCTTCCCACTGAATGCCAAATTCCAACAGGGCATGGTCCTTCCCCCCTAAAGATCCAACCACTTCTACCTCATTAACAAGGTCATCCCTGTTGGTCAGGATCAGATCTAGAATATTTGATCCCCTTGTGGCCTCTTCCACCTTCTGTACCATGAAGTTGTCTGCAAGACAAGCAAGAAACTTGCTGGACCTTGCTGTCTTGGCAGAGTTTGTCTGCCAGCATATATCCGGGTAATTGAAATCTCCTATTATTACTGTATCTCTCCTCTTTGAATGTGCAGTCATTTGGTTGAGGAAGGCGTCATCCAAGTCCTCAGCCTGGGTTGGAGGTCTGTAGTAAACCCCCACCAGAATATCCCTATTGTTTCTCGCTGCCTTAATTCTTACCCAAATGCTCTCGACCTGGGTTTCTGACTTTAAGTCCTGGATCTCTTCACAAGTGAAAACATCCTTGACATACAAGGCTACTCCTTCTCCTTTCTTGTTTGGTCTATTTTTATAAAATAGGCTATACCCCTCTATTCCTATATTCCAATCATGAGACTCATCCCACCAGGTCTCAGTGATGCCTATCAAATCGTATTTATTTTGTTGTACTAGGAGTTCAAGTTCATCCTGCTTGTTTCCCATACTCCGTGCATTAGTGTAGAGACACTTAAGTCCCCGGGCTCTTCCTGCAAGTCCTGTACTATTGTTTCTACTCCTCCCGCCATTGGCCGCTTGTGCTACTTGTCCAGTATCATTTGGGCCTTTCCCCCCTGCGCTCTCCGAGTCCTTGCCCTGAATAATATTGTTTCCCTCCCCAGCGGAACTTAGTTTAAAGACCTCTTAATCCTCCTTGTGAGACTGTTTGCAAAAACATTCCTGCCCAGTTTTGTGAGGTGCAGCCCATCCCTCGCCAGAAGCCCATGTTCATGGAAATTCAGGCCATGTTCCAAAAACCCAAACCATTGCTGGCGGCACCACGTGCGGAGCCAGTTGTTGACCTCTGCTATTGCCCTTTCCCTACGTGTGCCGTATCCTTGAACAGGGAGGAGAGACGAAATACATCACTTCCCAGATTTCAGCTTGGTAGGAAACAGTTTACAGTTTAACTTAAAAGTGGGGTGGAGTCAAAACATCTGCTATAATATCCTTGCTCCACTTACATACTGGGAAACTGAAGTGCGTGTGCATGCACAAACACACTCACTCATCACCCCCTTTGGGAAAGAGTCCTTCTGAGAGTAGTATCTGAGCACAGTCAAATTCCATAGGTTCAGCAGAAGGAAACATATCCCTCCTTGCCCAGGCAAGTTTTAGCTTTCCTCCTGTACTCTGCTGCAGCTCAGTTCCCGAAGGTAAGAAATGAACACTGTAAACTGTCTAAGCATCACACTATGCTTGCCTGCTTTTAAAAATAATGGTCTCTTATGTAGTGAAAAACGTGTTACTTGTGGCCTAGCTTTACTGCATCTCTATATTTAACATGCCTTTTGTTTGTTTGTTTTGTAATTTGCTATTAGAAAGTAAACTGTGGCCTTATTTTGTACCTGTTGCTCATCTCATATTGCTGGAGGAAAAACATGTTAATTGCAAGGAGTATGCATTCTCATTAGCACCCAGCTTGACCCTAAAACAAAATAGAATGGAGACTGAGTGAAGCAGATCATCCTGGCTACAAATACGAAGAACGAAGCTGCTTTCCTTTCCTTCAAGATACACTGGATTTCTTTTCATGGACAACTGTGTGTCCCACCACTGCCTCTGTTTCACACACGATTTCTGTGTGTGTGTGTGTGTGTGATAACGATCAAGTGGTGGTTGAGTACTGTAAGTCTACATCCACTTACCTGACCGTAAGCCTCCTTGAGTTCAGTGGGATTGACCTCTGAATAGGTACGTACCTGATAGTAGTGTTACTGATTTTTCAACTGGGATAGATTTTCCCTGTTCTAGCAGAGTGAGTGTCCAGGGAAGGAGGAGGTTTGGGATCCATGAGCCAGCCTCAGTCTCAATATTACATGGAGACTTAGAATAAATAGGGCAACTGACCAAATATACAAACAGAACTTCATTGTAGCAAAGTTTTTTTCTGCTATACTCTACTGAGATACGAAACACAATAGGTGTGATTAAAGTTTTGTAATATGAATTTCACTGCATACTCTTGTCCATGTACAGTCTATGAAGTTCTCATGGTATAAATAGAGTACGAATAGTTTTGTGTGTAGAATCTGGCTAAATGGGTATGAAATCCAGGTAAAATTCAACTAACCACATTATAAAGCAATCCAGAGTCAGAAGGGGAAACCAAGCAGCAGCAAAATCTGCTGAACATTTGAAAACTTGTCTTTTCACTTCTAGACCCAGGAAAACATCATTATTCCCTGAGACTTCAGTCAGCACCCTCATGCTGATTGAGTACAAAAAGACTATACAGGTCTAATATAAGTCTAAAGACTATATAGGTATTTTCTGGGACACATCTGCCCCAACGGATAGGTGAGATATTCATTTGATTTTGAAAATGCAGTGGGGGTATGCATCCATGTTAGTAGTGGCAGAATAGCAGTTGTTTCTTTCTCGTTGTTATTGTTGCTGCTACTGAAGCAAATGGTAGCTTCAGGAACTGTATTAGCAAATTAGTTTGTCAGTTTGAAACCTACATAATGTCCCACATGTACCAGTGGAATCATAGAATCATAGAATCATAGAAATTCAGAGTTGGAAGAGACCACACAGGCCATCCAGTCCAACCCCCTGCCATGCAGGAACACCCTCAAATCAATCCCGACAGATGGCCATCAAGCCTCTGCTTAAAAACCTCCAGGGGAGGAGACTCCACTACACTCCGAGGCAGCAGATTCCACTGCCGGACAGCCCTGACTGTCAGGAAGTTCTTCCTGAGGTTCAGGTGGAATCTCCTTTCCTGCAGCTTGAATCCATTGCTCCTTGTCCTGGTCTCTGGAGCAGCAGAAAACAAGTCCCCTCCTTCCTCTACGTGGCATCCCTTCAAATATTTAAACATGTCTATCATGTCCCCTCTTAACCTCCTCTTCTGCAGACTAAACATCCCCAGCTCTCTAAGTCTATCCTCATAGGGCATGGCTTCCAGGCCTCTCACCATTTTGGTCATCCTCCTCTGGACTTGCTCCAGTTTGTCAATATCCTTCTTGAATTGGGGTGCCCAGAACTGGACACAGTATTCAAGAGGGAGGGAGAATGACAACTGTCACCCCAAATGGTGGAGAATATTTTTTAAAAAAAAGGTACACTTGGCTTTTTCTGGGGTGGAATTGAGGAAATAAATTCTCTTGAGTTTACCCACATATATACACACACACATAAACACACACACATCCTAAAACTGACTGGGGTCATTTCCGTGAATAATAGTGCTATTATTCCACTTTCAACATCCTATGGAATCCCAGGGTTTACAGTTTAGGCCTCAAAGACCCCTCCTTAAACTGCAAATCCCAGGATTCTATAGGATGTTGAAAGTGGAATAATAGTGCTATAACAGTCTAGTGCAGAAATGGCTTAGCTTATCCAGGCTATACATCCTCTACACAACCCCCAGCTGAGATGTGAGAAGTGCCTGAAGAAGGGTCCTTCGGGCATTGCAGACAGTCCTGTGATCTCACCCCACCTGAAGTTCTTCCTATGTAAGCTAACAGGAATTGAGGAGCGTGAGGGCCCTGATGGAGAAAGTAACCATTCCTTGGGGAAATCTGTTTTTTCTACAGAATTCTAGTTGGAAGGCATGCATTTCCAGAGCTCATGGCTATCAAGTTCAGCCTTCCTTCCAAACAAGTCTGGCTCTTGGTAGAGGTCCCAAACAGTGTATTTACAACATTTCCTGCATGTCGCAGACAACCTGAAGCCCTGTTATCTTTCTCTCTCTTGGCATATTGTAGAAGACCACACGCCATCTGAGTTTTTCAATGCTCTGTGGACTTCAAGCATTGGTCTAACCTTGTCCTGTGCATTCAGTGCAAGTCATAACCTAAAAGATTTAAGAGAACTTCGGGCAATTTAGAGAGCATAATTATGGATATTCTAGAAAGGGCCTTCTGCATAGGAAAGAGAAACATCAGAAAATTCTAGGAAATTCACTGTGTTTAATTATGCAAATTGAATTTATGTTCAAGCATCCAGATCTTCCGCTGCTATGTAATTTTGAGAAATATCCAAGGGGCGTGGAGCATACTGAACAGTATATCCAGTGCACATATCCAGCATCTGCAAAGTACAACATGATAGCCCAGCGTTGCAATACAAAATACAGTACAGAACACATTTGTATCCAACTTCAGATTTTAATAACTGAAACTGAAGGCATTTGTCATGAAAAGCAAAGCTGCAGAGCTGATTTGAATGCCCATTATGATATGGATTTCTTTGTAATAAGTCTCAATAGGCTGCCATCTAAAAGAAAGATGATTGTAATTTATTCATTTGAAGATGATAATGAAAGAGACTTGCTGATAAGAACTACTTAGAAAACAAGTAAGAGTAGTTTTGTTTGTGTGTCTCTTTGTGCAGGTTTTCCACAACTGTATTTTTCAAAAGTAGGCTTGTATTGATATCCCCAAGTGCATTTCATTGAAAAGCTGAATTTCTCATGTGATTCTCTGTGTGTCAGCACTACCACGATCAGTATTGTTGCTGCTAGATCCAAAAGAATCTATGTGCTTGAGCAATGTAAACAGTGAGAGAATTTTAGAGCACCATCTGACAACTACTTAGTAATGTATAACTTCAGCATGTCCTTCCTTGTCCTCTCTCCTCCTCCACCCACCAATCATATGCCATGTCTAGACTCAAGCTATATTTCATAAATTAACTTTCACCTATTTCCACTGATGCCTTTTTAATAATTATTCAGGAGCCATAGTCAAAATGTTAAAGTGCTTTATCAATATTATACTAGTTAAACATTGATATCTTATCTTATCTGTTGCTAGCATTCCTCTTTCCCTCTCTTGATCTCATTAAATCTGCAGTCCTGGGAACAGTTACTATGGCCCTTTTTGCACGGGCTTTCTGTCACGCGACAGCCCCGTGAGCCTCGCGGGAGTGGGAGCGTCGTTCTGCATGACGCACTCCCACTTCCGCCGGGCTCATGGGGCTGAAGCGGCACGATCGCGGGTTTTTTGATTTTCGCCTTGAAGCGAAAATCACCCGCGCTTGCGCAACGCTCCTAGCACCCGCGCGCACTTACCTCCTATGCAGAGCGTCGGGGAGGCGGCCAGGTCGCGCTTCCTTCCCTCCGCCCCTGCGGAAGGAAGGGGCGGGGCGGGGCACTAGCTTCACGCGCGCGTGGGGGGGCGGACGCGACACCTCCTGCTTCACGTGTGGGGGGGACGAACGCGAGAGCCTCCTGCTTCGCCCGGGGGAGGGCGGCTCGCGCGAGAAGCCTCCTCCGGTTCCGCTTCCCCGCTCATTCCTTCGCCTGCGGAAGGAAGGAGGGGGAAGCGGCAGCCTCCCGGAGAAGGCTTCTTGCGCGAGCCGCCCTCCCCCGCTCGCACGAGAAGCCTTAATGCGAAAAGGGCCTATGTTTCTTGGTGGCAGTCATCTTAGCTAGCTCCAGGATAACAGAAACACTGCCTTGGAGAGGTACATTTCATTTTGAGAAATACTGGTTTAATTTTAACTGACCTGGAGAGTTGGAATAAAAAGAAATGAAAAAAAAAATCTGAAAGTGGGAGCTTTCTATTTTTTCCAATCCATCCAGAGGAGCCCTTAAACTACTGTGTAGTGTCTTGGAATAGAAAAACACTTGCCTCTGATGTGTAGGGAAGGTTGTAATGGTGTCGAAGGGGACAGAACCCAAGTCTAACTTGGATGCCAGGCAAGATCTTCAGTTTTAGCCCCATTCAACATATCTTCATGCACAATTATCTGTCTCCATATCTAAATCTGCATATTTATTGTCAACAAACATGACAATTAAAAAAGAGCTTGATTTTAGCTCCATTTTATACATATATATATATATATATATATATTCAGCTGATTTGAAGATTCTAATGTCGCCCAGTATTTAATTCTGCAGTAGTCTGTCTCTTTTTTAAAAAACCTAAGTGTATTGTTTTTCTTATATGGGGTATCAGATGGTGGAAGGGTCTGTTGCATCGATAGGCAAGGATCTTGAGAGACAAGACATTCATGCTTCAGTTTACTTAAAGTGGAAAAAACCTGGATTCAGACTGATGTAGATATATTGTCCTGACTAAAACTAAATCAGTGTGTATTCATCTGTAGCATCTCAGCTGGATCAAGATGAAATTAGGTCAGGTATCATCAAGAGATGTAATCCTGTACACACAGTCCAATACAAATGATCTTCTTGTCGGTCTGCTCTCACTATTGAAATTATTTGTTTGCTGTTTCTTTTAGTGTAAGGCTTTAACTGATTCTAACTTGATCTATACTCCTGCTGAGATAAAGTCACTGGGCATAAATCAGTTTAGTCATATTTAAATAATCGGTCTATACTTGCTTAACATTTCTGAACTGTAATTACTGGAGTTCTTCAGAAATATCTGTGTGCACATCCATGTAGAAAAGATGCTTCTTTGTCCTCCCTGACACATTGGGGGTCCCTGTTCACATCTTCATTGAACAGCTAATTCACTTTCTGAGCAAGGTACTAGATTGCATGTTCTCTTAGGAAACAGATATTGCTAGCCCTGTAGACAAAATCGAAATGATTCAACTTGTTTCCCAGTGGGATTGAAACCTAGCAAAATTCCTATAGTATCACTTGCCCCTCATGTAACAGAGTTAACTTTTAGTCCTCAATAACCTTTATAGCATTTTTAAAGTGGTATTGATGTTATGAAAGCTCTTCAATTCAAATCTCCAAAGGGCTAGAAATCAGCTTCAGGTCTGGCACCTCTCTATGACCTGCAGTGATTTTGTTTCTGTGTCTGCCAGGCAAAGGACTTTGTGAAATTTTTACTACATCAAGCTATGTAATATCCACCTCTATTATCTCCTTTCCCTGCTCGTGAGCTCCATGCTATTTTCCCCTTAAATTTGAGGCCAGATACTCATGTTGGAGTAAAAATTGTTTACAAACTACAGCTATCCCTCTTGTAAATTTCATATTGATTTGAGAACTTAAGACTGGTGGGTAATATTTAAGATGGTATTCAGATGTGGGGGTGATTCTAAATTGATTCCTTGTCACTTTTGCACATATTAAGTTGAAATTCATTTCCATTCCATCCCATTTATACAATACTGTGGAGATTCTAAGAAAAAAATTCAAAACACCCCCTAAGAGGAATTGTACTTTCAATAGGTTCATTTCAATGTTTTTTTAAAATTTTCCATGCAATGTTCCTAGAAGGAACAACATCATTACATCACATCTTTTCCAAAGGCATTACCAATCCCATTTTCTACCTGCATAGCAGTGTTTTCTAAACAGTCCCAATAATTATTCCTGTTAATGCAACAAACAAAAAGGCAGCCCTTGGAATATCTCATATAGTTCAGTAAGAGCTCAGATTTTCAGAGGAGGGCCAAGTTCTGACCCACACAATGATCCAAGGGTATGCAGTTCAGGTGAGTTTGGAGTGCAGACTCATGAAGTGCTTCATTCATCCTTACGCAAAGGTAACATGAAAAGAAAGATTATTCCTTTATCAGTTTAAAAAAAAAAAGCAAGCAGCAACCTCAGTGTGCCTACTTCCTCTCTTCCTTCCCTTCTCACATGACAGGATTAGAAAATTCAATTTGCATCTGAATCTAGCTATGTATGGTTTCCACAAACCATACTTTACCTACAAAGCAGCATCCTAAACAAAAATTTAATGTCGTTTACAGTTGCAGTTTTTGACCAAACAATACTTTGTGCTAACTAAAGTTTGCCAAATTCAGAAATGGTAAGCTATGTTTCTGGCCTCATCGTGGCTTCAGAGGAGTGAAAAAGCAAATCTTTGTTCCTCCTGATTTGTGTAATATTGAATTTGCTGCTTTTTCTGCATGGAACATAGTCTTCTCACATGTGGGATGATATATGTAGAAAGTGAATGTCTCTGTAACAGTGTAGAGAGACCCAGTTAATGCTTTTCAGACCTTGGAGTCGGAGAGCTCTGACACCCAGGAGAAAGGAAGTGAAAGCTCACATTTTCAATTTGGGAAGAACCAAGGCTTTTTTGCACTTAGGTGCCAAGGGTCATATGACACTTTGTCATCTCCTGTTTATGGACAAAAACAAGGCTGACTGTAATCTTGTTCTAGATTGAAAGACATTCTTAACATTTGAAATCATTTTTTACTTTATCTCATAATGGAGGGGTTCTTTGCCAAAAACTAGTCAATAGCAAGTTTTCTTGCAACCCACCAGCAAAAATCCCAAACTAAATCACAATTTGGTTCCCCATGATTCCCCTACAAGTAGACAAGCACTAAAAGATTTTTAGTGGTACCTAGATGTTTAAGATGTTCTTTCTAGTGGAAAATATTTCAGAAAGGTCATTGCTTATCACATGATCACCACCTGGGCAAGAACTAACCTCTGACCTTAAGCTAGCAGTGGACATACTCAGCAGGTCTAAGGCCAGTTTCGAGCTCTGCGGGGGGGGGGATAATAAAGTAATTTTTATTCTGAAAAATGGACACATTTTGAATTTCAGCAGGGGCCTGCAAAGCTAAAAGCTAAAGCACCACTGCTGGAAGCTTCTGGAAAAAGTATAGTCAGCCCTGCACATTTGCAGGTTTCACTTCCATGGATTTGATTATTAGCGAGTTTCTCCAGTCCCTGCCCTCATGCTTCAAGCACTTCTTTTCCAGGAGAAACTTTCCTCTCAGCAGGCTGCACAGCACTTTAAAAACTCACCTCTTCATCCTCTTCTTCCCGTGCCAGCTGCTGCCTGGCCAGCTAAGGACAACTCATAGCCTGATTTCTTAGTACCAGAAACCATCTCCCAATGGCCCCTACACACTCAAGGAAGAAGATGGGTGAGAGAGAGGAAGTATAGAGCCACTATGGTGGCCTACTACTTTTCTTTTCCCTTTCTCTGACCTGGTTTGGACCCTTGGTGCCCACTGATCCCACCATGCCTTGGCCCCCTTCCCGAAGACACAGATGAACATTTTGATATTTGCAATTTTTCCATTTCTGTGGGGATCCAGCGCTCTTAGCAAGCAAATGTGGAAGGCCAACTATAATTCACTTTTTTTAAAAAAGAAAGAAAAGGGGGAATTAATGGTATTCCTGGAAGATTTAATGCAGAAATAGTCTTAGGGACAGAATACAGGCCCAGGGGCCACCTTTCCCCCTAAATCTTTGTCAACAAGCACCAGAATGGTGTCTGTAAATAAAAATGTGTGCAGTTTTCTGAAAACAGACCAAAATGCAAGGAACCAAATCTGATAGACATCCACAGTAATTCCTTGTACAGTAATTCAGCAGAGTGCTTACTTCCCAGTGAAATCCACTGCTGTTCCCCCTCCGCCTGCCATGCCCAGAAGTGCTCCAGGCAGTATTTACTTAAGATTTTACTTCAAGATGTCAGGGGAATTTCTGAGACAGAAAACATCACACCTACTAGAGCAAAATCTGTTCGTGGAAGAGAAAGGTCTTGTGTACACAAGTCAAAGCCTTCCTTCCTGCTGTGATCATCATCAAATAACCTGAGAAGTGGATTATACATACTCAGTCAACAACATCTAAAGTGTAATCCTATATATGTCTACCTAGACAGAAGTCCTGCTGAGTTCAGCAGGGCCTGCTCCAGGGAAACAGGTAGAGGACTGCAGCTTAAATATCTTCTCTGCCACTACATATGGCTGAGGGGATAAATTATGATCAGTATGAATTGTCATACTGCTGATTTGCCAAGAAATAAAAACATATCTGGGCACATCTTTGGTAGATGCTTTATCGCTGATTATATATACAACTAGCATATTTACCTGGCATTACCCAGGATTTTGTTTTCTCATAGGTAATACTTGTTAGAAATACCTTAGGAATTACGTTACCTTACCTTAGGAATTAGATGCAGTTGAAATACACAGATTTGAGATCCTGTGTCTCTAAACCCCCAACTGTGTTGTCCAGTACGTGTAACTTTTCCCCATGTTCCCCAATCCAATATGTATTCAGAGATATTAACATACAGAGATTGGTTTCCTGAGGGAATACACTATCCTTGTCCTTCTTGCTGCTAGGCCTCATCTCCATAGCAACCAGCCTGAGGCCCAAGAGCTCTCTGGCTGAGAATTCTAAAGGGCCCTCCTTAAACTGCCAACCCCAGGATTCCATAGAATCTTCACAGGCAGCCAATCCTATGAGGTCTTCTCACTTCACACAGGCAATCATATGAGGTCTTCTCCTGCCTAACACAGACAAACTCACGAACTTTGACTTTTATGTAATAGATAGGTACAATAGATATACTGACTCCTGAAAGCTATACCTCTAGTTCCCCTAAGAAGGTTTTTGAATATGATATATAAATATCTAAAAGAAATAAATATAATTTAAAAACCCAGTATCTCAACTTGGCTGTGTAGGGCAAAGAATCTTATTTAGCCATCAGTGCCAGGTCTCATTTTCTGTGTTATGGAAAACAGTACCAGAGGCTGAGCTTAGAAGAAAGAACTCTGAAACATTTGCTGAAAATGGTGGGTGCTGCATATTGGAAGGGAGGGGTGAATTTCTGCACAAAGCCAGAAACGCCTAGATGTTTAGAACAGCCCATACTGTAAATGTAGAATTTTCTCACTCCTAAATAGCAATAGCAGTTACATTTCTATGCCGCTTATCAGTGTGAAGCACGCCCTAAACAGTCTATGATGTGTTTAGCTAATTGCCCCCAATAAACTGGATACTTATTTTACCGACCTATGAAAGGATGGAAGGCTGAGTCAGCCTGGAGCGCTGCAGGATTGAACTCAAAATGTTGTGGCTGTACCAGCATTTAAACAACTGCGCCACCAGGGCTCTTATAAGGGGGATGAAATTGGACCATATAGAAAGTATACTGCAAACCTGGATCCATCAGGATGGTTTCTTTCTATCAGACTCAAAGCCTAGGACCATTAGGGCATTTACCTTCTAGAAGCTTCACACTGCATGTCCAATGGAAGATATATTTCAGGCTTCTTCTCTATGTCATTAGTTGCTGCAATTGGTCAGTGTGAATATTATGGATACTTACATTAACTCCAAACTGGAGGTGCATCAGGATCATTTCAAAAAAGGAAAAACATCTCAGGATTTGGCAGTCCCTTTCAACACAAATGAAATTCCTGCCATGTGAGAAAATCTCACACGATGAAAGTATTCATGCTGCAAACTTGACAAGCTAAGAAATGCATATAAAGCTATTGTGACAAAGCACTTTCAATGATCTTCCGCACCCCCTGGTGCTTTAAGCATTTTACAACCACTTCCTGCAACTTAACATGTCTCTCTGATGTTGGCATAATTAGAAATACAGCAGGATTTTGCCACATTTCCACAAGATGGCTATAATTTATATGCTTAACTGTCATAGAATAAGATAAATTGAAAATAGATTCGACATCCCACCCCACTGCATCTTATATCTGCAATATTATAAAGAATGTTTACAATTTTTTTCATCCATGATGAAAAAAGATATCTTGGCACATCAGTTGTGAATGGCCATAAGTGCAACACAGCCCATATTGTTCTAGGACTCTCTCCAATCCTGTGGAGATGGTTTTTATGTAAAGAGGCTGGAGCGGGTAGGAATAGAAAGGAAGTATTACACAAGTTGTCTTTGGATATTGTCCTTAAACCACTATGCTAAACCAATTCATAAATTGTTGTTTAATGTTATGTTGCATTAGTCTTTCCCAATTTGTTGCCCACTACATGTGTTAGACTACATCAGTCAGTCATCAAACCCCAGATAGGATGGCCAATGTGTAATTCACATCAGACTTTGAAACAACTACCTCATTCTGTTGTATTGAGTAATTGAAAATACAGACATACTTCAATTAACAAAGCCTCTAACAAAGAAGCTCCTTTTTATGAGGTCTTTTTCATGCCAGCCCAGCTCTCCTCTTTTTTTTTTTTATCAATTTCTGTCTATCTATAAGGTTTTTAGCAGCATATGCATTGGGAATATAGTGAACAAAGGCTAGAAAAACACAGAATTTCAATGTCAGGTTGCAGCAGCTTAACGTGAAGCTTAATGTGGGGGAAAGTGGAATTCTGCTGTAGCCAGTCCTGCTCTAGCTGTAAACAGAACCTCAAGCATCCGTTACTGATCATAAATTAAATACAAAAGAGGGAGAACAGTCTGCCTTACAAGCTCCACCAGGCAGGTTAAAAGAGAGAGGGGAGAAGAGCACAGATCTATACATTAGGCCACCAAAATGGAAATCATACAAAAGGTAGAGACTGATGGAAGTAACAAATTCTCACTGGATTCATTTTAGAAAATGCTTTTAAGTAATCTCTAGAAGGTTAAAAACATTTTTCTTTACTTACACAAGGCTTATTAGACCTGTTTTTTTTTTATTTCACATGTGCATATTGTTACTGTATATACTCAACTGTATGTTGAGATTTTTTTATGAAAAAAATTAACCTTGAAAACCTTAGGATGACTTATCCATGGGTTAGTGCTCCTTCCATGGGAGTTGAGGCCAGCTGGGTATGCATGCCAGTAGTGAAAAATGCTGGGAAGGAGGGAGGAGAGTGACGAGGCCAAGTGGTCTGTACCCCAAGAGCCAGCAGAGAAAGGGGGGAAATTCCAAATGTGCCCCAGAGTGACTCATGCAGCTTTACCTCAATGTGAAGTTGCAGCTGGAGGGAGAGTGAGGAGCCCTGTGGAGCAGAGGCTGACCTGCTAAAAAGGCCTGGGCCAGAGGATTGAGCCAATGAAAGGGAAAGCATGAGAGAGAAAGCATAGTAGTTCTCCTTTGCAGTTCCAACTCTTCTTCCCTCCCTTGACCTGCTGCACTCTCAATCTCTCATTGCTGGAGGAGCTCATCTGTTCCCCAACACTGCACCTGCTGCTACCAAGGGCCTTCCTTGCCCTCCCCATTCTCCTACTGGTGGCTTTTCACTTTGGGAGGTCTCAGTGAGTGGACAATGATGGGGATCCCCATCTCCTAAGTTTGAAGGTGGGGCATGGGGAGACCCCTTCAAGGATGGTGGTTAGTCTGCAAATGATAACACATTTGAATGAGAACAATAAGCAGCTGCTGGGTATTCTGCTAGTAGTATGAGATTTACTGATTTACTGAGTTTTTTTAGTCATATTGATTGATATTGTAAGCCACTTGAGGTCCCATATTGGAAATAAGGTGTGATATTAAATAAACAAGTACATAAATAAATAGCTGAGTGTAGGAATCATATGGCCTTCCAGATGCTGTTGAATTGCAAGCCTCAGCACCTGTTTGGCTTTCTTTACATCATCCTTTACACCCTTTGTTACATGCCCATAAGTTTTACCCTTGAATTATCAATGGATTGTTGCAAATTCCATATGTACATGTTATTTCTGCCTCTAGTACCAAAGTTTCTGTTAAAGAAGACATCTGCTTTGTTAACTGAGATAAGCCTGTATTGTGTGTGGACAGAACATGTGTGGAAAGAGCAGGAATATTCCCAGCCTTGTCAGGTCATTTTACTTATTTACTTATTTATTTATATATATGTTCATGCTTCCAGCTATGTTACATAGAGGGTGAAACAAACAAATATAAACTTTTATGCTGGCTACCATACAGCAAAATCGTCGTCGTCATCATCATCGTTGTCATCATCAAGTCTTTGAGCCTTTCTGCACTACACTGTTACAGTGCTATTATTCCACTAGCAACACCCTATGGAATCTTGAGGTTTGCTGTTTTGGAAGGGGCATCTAGAATTCTCAGAGAGCTCTTTGCCCTCAGTAAACTACAAACCCCAGAATTTCACAGGATGTTGAAAGTGGAATAATAGCACTATAACAGTGTAGTGAGGAAAGGCCCTTTGAAAAGAGCAAAGGAGCTTGAGAGGAGTGAACAAACAAGCCACTTGGGCCTGCTTAAACAGTGATAGCCAATTCTTCTGTTAGAAATCAACTTGTAATTATATGATAATGTGACTATGTGGAATGTTCTTCTGTCAGAACTTTGAATTGTTCCAACTACCTCTAGTTTTTGATGCATGTTAAAAATGTTTATTTGAGCAAACCTTCTCTATATTATTCAACCTGACATATATATTTCATGGCCTTTAAAAAGAATGTGCATGTTGTTTTCTGTGTATTTCTGTTTTTATATATTTTTTACATTTTATTGGTTTAAATCACTTTGGAATTATAAGGTATAAGGAGCATACACATATTTGCAACTAAGTAAATAAATATATTTCCACTTTTATATATTATATATTTTTATATAGTTGAACAACAGCAGGGGTTCATGAGCAGGACGCAAATGCAGGGTGAAACAAATGAGCAGGAAGTAAATGTAAGCAGGCAGGTACATATCTGCTGGATTCAAACATCCAGGATGCCTCTCTCTTCCACCTCAGGAATTCCATATTCAAATTAGTGTTGGCACTCAAAGCATAAATTATGTTTGTATTTGGTTTGCTTTGAGTTCATTATTATTTTTCATGTTCTGACCCAAACAGAGTTCACTGCTTTTCTCTCCCAGGCTCAGGTCGTTTATCTGTGCATAGCTCCACGTGTACAGTTCCATGTACTTCTGCAGCCCAGCAACTGTCAAGCTCCAGAAGGGTCTCCTGTTGTAATTACTTACCAGTAGGGAGAGAGATGAAGAGCGCCTGCCTTTTTTAGTAGTTAGATCTTCATGGTCTGAATCACCTTCTTCTTCCATTCCTTCCCCACTGGCAATCCTTTTTGGGGCTTCACCGCTGCTGAGTGGTGGGAGGTTTCTAGATGTAGCTGAATTACGAGTTGTCCTGTGCACCCCATTTTAAAAGGGATTTATGCATATGTGAGCTGCACTTATGCAGGCATAAGTCACTAACAACATGTCAGCCACAGATTGTCACATGAAAAATAAAAGAACCCATTCACAATATTCAAAGGGCTTTTTTAAAGATACTTTTTATCTTGCCAAAAGTATTTGTTGTGTTATTTTTTATTTTTCAAACACCTCATAAAAACTTACATTATTACATATGTCATTCAAGCAATGACTTTGCTTATCTTGGAATAACAGTATTTATGTCTGTGACGTGCATACACAGATTATTCTAATTTGGTGTATACAGCATACAGTGAACGATCTTGAACTTAGGAAGCATTTTAGAATGTGTGGGTATGGGCCTTATAAGGGTCGTATCAATAGGACATCATTCTGATGCTACTTTGTATCCTGAAGAGGAAGAAATGATATATTAAATATATTTAAAAACAGAACACACTTCCCAGGAATAATCTCACATCATGTCAAATGCAAAGCAGAAGAATACTTTCTTTCCCTTAGCTCTCCTTAAATCAGTGGTGCAGAGTCTTTCTGTAAAATTTCTGATTTACAAGGATCAAAGATATGGACGCCTGTTACTTAAAACTTGCAAAATCAACAATGGATTGACAGTCGTATTGGATCAAAACGCATGTTTCTATAAATGAAATTATGGATTTCTTCTGATGCATGTATAGTTAAGAAACAACCAAGTGACCCAAGGGGGATAAAAAAAAAGTGTCAGAAGGATGTCTCTCTTTGTGCATCATAAATCAGTGCAGCTAAGGAAGTAGACATAGCAGCTGTGGTTAATGTCAATGGTCTTCAACAATCCTACCTGTAGCAATTTAACATAAACCAAGAGAGCATTATCTTTTAACTTTATTCACTTGTGTACTTCATCTAGAGATGAATTAAATCCATTTAATGCAAAGAAATGCTTTCTAACTGACTGCTTGATGGGAACAATTTCACTTGTCCAGATAGCTGTTTGATTTTTCTCCTAGCCTATGTGATTAAGAAACATTGACTCTACAACAAGAGCTCATAATCTAAACTAAAGATAACTTATGATGTACTCAAGTGAAGGTTAAGACCATATCACCTTATTTTTTTGAGTTATTCCCTGTTTCCTAAAACTACACCTACATGGAAGGAGGGATAACATGACATTTAAAGAAGTATCTCTTCTTCTATGTCATTTTCTTGATTGTTCTTGATATAAAATTCTTTTTAAAAGAATTAAGCAATTTTTAAAGTTAAAACATGTTGAAAAATTAAAATATTAAATACATTAAAACTATACCACTTAAAACCAATATGCACAGCATCATGAAGTGACATCCAGTCAATTTATAAAAGCCTGATGGCAAAAAAATGTCTGAATGTGCTGTTTAAAGGAGAGCAAGGAAGGGATCATCCTGACCTCTCTGGGCATTCCAAAGACTAGGAACAGCCACTGAGAAGGATCCTTCCCTCCCCCCACCAAACACACCTGAGAGGGTGGGAGGAAAAGATAGCAAGGCCTCTCCAGATAATCTTAAGGTTCTACTGGGCTCATAAAAGGAGATACAGTCCTTAAAAAACCTGGACCCAATCCATGTAGGCTTCTTAGATCAAAGCCAGCACTTTGAAATTGTGTCAAGAAATGGACTGGTAGCCAGTGGAGCTATTGCAAGAAGGGAGTTGTGTGTTGCCTGAAGCCAGCCCATTAACAATCTGACTGTAGCTCTTTGGGCCAACTAGTTTCTGACCACTTTTCAAAGGCAGCCAAAATAAAGCACATTACAGTAGTCCAAATGGGATGTAACCAAGGCAGGTACCACCATGGCCAGTTCCGACTTCTCCAAGAACAGTTGCTATTGGCACACTACCTCTAACTGCAAAAACAGCCCTGGTCACTGCTGAAACCTAGGCCTTCAGCTCAGTGCTGAGTCCAGGAATACTCCCAAACTGCAAACCTATATTTTCAGGGGCAGTGTAACCCCATTTAACACAGGCTGAAACCCTTTTTCCAGATATGTCTTTTCACTGACCAGGAGAACACACCTGTTTTATTTGGATTAAGCTTCAATTTGTTTGCCTTCATCTTCATCACTTACAGTTGCCAGACACTGGTTTTGCACAGGAACAATGTCCTTGGAATTAGATGGAAAGGAGTAATACAGCTGGGTATCATCTACATACTGATGACACCTGACCCCAAAACTCCTGAAAACCTCTTCCAGTGATTGAGTCATGTACATGTTAGATAACATAGGGGACAAGGCTGAACTCTGAGGAACTCCACAGGCGAATGACCAAGGAGTCAAGCTGGAATCCCCCAGCACCACCCTGTGAGAATGCCCCTCCAAGAAAGAATGGAGCCACTGTAGAATAGTACCAGCACGCCCCATCTCAGCAAGATGACTCAGATGGAAACCATGGTTGATGGTATTGAAAGCCATTGAGAGTCTAGCAGAACTAACATGGACACACTCCCCATGTGCAGTTCCTGTGTAGGTCATCTACCAAGGTGACCAAAGCTGACTCTGTCCTATAATGAGGTATAAATCCATACTGGAATGGATCTAGATAATTCACCTCATCCAACCACCCCTGGAGTTGAGAAGCCACAACACATTCCATTACCTTGTCCAAAAATGGAGGATTAGAGACTGGTCTATAGTTATCAAGTATAGTAGAACCCAGAAAATGTGTTGTTGTTTTTTTCCAGAAGAGATCTCACCATGGCCTCCTTCAGATGTGTTGGGATCCCATTTGTTGTAAAGAGTCATTAATCACTTCCCTTACCCACTCAACCAGACCCCCTCTGAGCTGTTTGATTAGCCAGGAAGGGCAAAGATCAAGTAAATATGTGGTGGTTCAAACTTCTCCAAGGATCCTGTCCACATATTCAGGCTGCACAAGTATCCATCGGCACTGGACTACCAGGAGCAAAGATTACATCCACAGGAACTGCATCAATTCTGGTGTCTAAGTCAGAGTGAATCTGAGCTATTTTGTCTGCAAAATGGTGGGTAAGCTTTGCAGTGGGCTGTTGAGTGGCTTATGTTCTCCTTAGAACCAGATCATAATAGATCCTTGATTGTTCAAAAGAGTTCTGTAGAATAGTTCTGTGTGGCTGCAATAGTGTTACATATATTTTGCAAGATCTGGACATATACTGCACCAAATACCTAGTAGACTGAATACTTTCCACACTAAATCCAGGCCTGAAGCCAGATCAAACCGTGTTGAGATAGGACATAAGTAAATGAATACTATCTTACTTCCAGATCTGTGCCTAAATGTGACAAGTCACTTCTATCCAGAAATTCATGGAGGTCGGTTGTCATCACATACTCAAAGGACTTACTCCAAAATGAAATTGTTAACCAAAAAAGTGGGCTCCAAAAATGATTTCCGTAACAAAGGATAAACTATTCATATTTGGGGACAAGATAGAATAGAGACTCCACAAAAAGAAGAGCTGATAATTCCCACTACCCAATCAATCAACACTCTGTCCCCCAGAGACACACCTTGATAGGTTAGGATGGGGAAGTGTTAGCATGAATATGGAACACCTCTTTGGTCATAGAATATTGCTTATAACCTCAGGTTGCAACAGTTAAAAAAGATCACAAGACAAGCAGCTACAGTAGGTGCATCACACTTCTTTAACATGTGTAACTTTTATCTGCACATTGTCTTGCAAAGTGGTAGAGATAGAAAGAATATTGAAATATTCATTTTTGTATTAAAAAAAAAATGTTTTGCAAGGGCTGAGCAATCCCGACGAAAGCAATCCTGGACAGACAAAAACCTTCACAGTTCAGGGCTTATTCTGTGCAAAATTTGCCCATGGTTGTTTTGTGCAGAAAACAGCATTTAATAAACAGGTATTAATATTTCTGCACTGAAATGTTGTTTTCCCTACAGAAAATGCTGTTTTCCTCACAAAACAACCACATGTGAATTTTGTGCAGAATAAGTCTCAGCTTGCAAGTAGCCTTTGAAAACTATGTCGTTTTCAAGGACCTTATTGCAGTGAGAAGAAAATTGCTGAAATTATTTATTGCTGCCTTTGAGAAGAATCTTAATGAAGAATGGCAACCCTACAAATTAGTCACAGTGGGATACTGAGGTACTTTCCAGCTCCTTGTGATGGAAGAGGTAATGAACCATCTGGAAAAGTTCTGCTGGCCAATTCTACACAGATGCAGTGATGGCAAAAAACATACCTTTTAAATATTGTTATTTCATTTCAAGGTACCAAGAAGGAAATCACAAAAATGTGCCCTCCATAATGCATACTGCTTTTTCAATTTAATCTCATTTGTATCCAAGAGTGGGATTTTAAACCTTGCTAAGAATCCCAGCCAGTGTTCTACCTACTCATTGTAATCTGAAATGGCATCCTGAATATTTGTAAAATTCAGACATTCACAACTAAGTGATGCACACTGGGAAAAAATGGCTGCTTTACTTCCCTCCAATTTCTGCATGAACTTGAAAGATGCAGAGGGATATATGTGAAAATTAAATGGTGAAGTATAACTTTTTCTAAATTTTAGGGCAATGGTACTCCGTTGTATTCGGGAATTAAGCTCAAGAGATCACCTCTCATTTCCATTTTTTATTTTTTTTTATTATTTTTTGCCTTTCATTGTGTACTGACACATCCTAAGTTATATTGATTGTAAAAGCTGCTGTTCTGCAGAGCTGAAGCTAGATTTAGTAATATTCCTATTCATCTGTTTGCATAATACTGAACAGTCAAATATTCCACAGTGTATTTATGCTAATACACTTTTCTGAAAGTTGTGTCCTTGGGGAATCGTGTATCTTCCCTTACACCTCGAGCATGATAGTATGTTTATATATAAATGTTGGCAGCAACTTGCCTGCTTTAGGATGGAAGCAATTTTATTAAGGCAAACATAAGATTCGGGACTGAAGGGATTACTGTTTGGGACCTGGAATTGTCTGAAGAATGTGTACAGATGGATGCAGAATTACAAATAAAAGTTTTAATGATTTTACAAAGCATTAAACTGAAACTGAAAAAATATGTAAATAAAGCTTTATGCTTATCTTAAAGGAAAATGTTCATAGAAAATAGAATAAAACATAGGGAAAAATAGAAGTTGGGGGAGAGGGGGCTATTCTCTTTCTACTTAGCTGATCTGAGTTATATATATTACCCCTACTCTTCCAAGCATGGACCAGGCCAGTATTTTACAAGGCCAGCTTTAAAAAAAAAAATGAGGGAAGATTTGAGACATTTTTCTGAGATCTGTTTATTAATATATATGTAGAGAAATGGGTTGCAGACACACACAAAAATAACCAGTATTCTTTCATAGAGAAACAACCATTCCTCCAAAGCAAACAGAATATACTTGAAGCTTTTGAGCCAGATGTAAAGAAATAAAATGAAAATAAAAATTACATTTCTTTTTCAACAGTACCTATCTTTTTAAATGCTAGGCTGCCTCCCTAAATCTCTCAGTCAAACAGGAAAGGGGCCTTTATTAGACATCACCAGCAATTTAAAGGATTAAGCAAACATATTCCAGCTTAAAGATAGGCAAATTGTGGCCAAAGAGCCTCAGCTGTCTTTTTGTACATTTTGTATACTTGTTACTACTGCTGCTGTGTGGGCCCTCTTATCAGGGGTAGCCAATGGGTATCATGTTAGGGATACAGCGAATCTACCCTGAGTTTAATTCCAGATTTTAAAGGGGTTATTTGTGGTTCCGAACCCTCTCACCCAATATGCTCTGGGTTTTATTTCAGACTTTAAAGTAGCTACCCAAGACCCTGAACCTGGTTTGAGAAGTGTGTTCAGAACCATGGATAGCCCAACTGATGTCTGGAAGAAAACTCAAAAGTGGATTCACAACACTCTGACATAGGAAATACAGACCACTCCTGCTTCCGATGTTTGTGGTACTGATTCCATCACTAATTGGACGCTTTGCATGGCAAAAACCTGAGGGCACATTGGTGCGTATACCTTTAGCGCGCTCAGTCTCAAAAATTCACAGGTGTGTCTGGTGAGAAAAGAGGAGCAGTTGTTCCCAAGGTCTGAAACTCTCTCTTTGTTGTCAGCAAACAAAAATGTTTCTTTTCCAAAGGGCTTTTAGAAACTGACTTGCAAGGGCTGTTAGTCTTGTGCTGTTTGTTTGACTCTTGTCTTTTTTAATGGATTTGTTAACAAGATTTTAATTCTATGAACAGTTTCATTGCCTTTTAACAATAACTTTTCGTTTATTCTTGTATTTGCTTCTAGCTTGATTTTTGTAAAGCTGCCTTGAGTCACAGTTCTGGAAAAAAGATGGGATATAAATGAAGTGATGATGATGATGTTCCCACCCCAAAACTAAGCCACAACTATGCCAAGTATGAATCATCAGAAGTTCTGACACCAGGAAGACACAGTGGAGGAGGGCAGATAGTAACTGATGAGAAGAGAAAAATAAGTATACGGTCAGACCAGTTGACAATGGCACATTTAAGAAATGACCCACAGAAATATTTTTCTTGCTTTTTATTACTATGGCTCATTTGTCAGAATCAATTAATTTCATTTATCAGAATTAATTACTTTGTGAACTCAAAAATCCTGATGATTTATCTCTTTTTCTTCTGTAATTGATCTCTTTCCCACTCTAGAGAAGCCACACTTTTAACAGCAGGAGAACTCTGGATTCCTGTACTTTTTTTTTTCTTTTTCTTTTTGGCAGACTCCCAAAATGACTGTTTTGCTCTTAGTGCCAAGAAATTGCTTAGCTTTGTCTTTTTTCTCCACACTGTTTGCAGATCTCTTCATCTCACATTTTTCAGCCTTTGGCTGAACAGTGACTGCTTTGGAGACTTATAAATAGTTAATCTTCCAAATAAACAGATATGTGAAATGACAATTTTTTTTGTTATTATTATTATGGCAGAAACCAATAGGTCCATGGTAAATCATATACTGTGTATCTTCTGATTTCTGTTTAAAAGATATTAAGGAGTGGGGCTGAATGATTTCTTTCAGAGAATTTAAAGAAGCCACACTGCTAACAAGAATAGTCAGCACAGGATTAAATGTACATAATGGTGTATAAGGCAGCTACATAGGTACATAATCACCTTGATACAGGGTGGGGCAGTTAAACACTTAATGAGACGCTAGTGAAATTGTTCATTTAATTGCTAGGACGATGTAGTTTTCATTGCCTGAAATTTGCCTTAAAGCTGGCATAAAGGCATTGTCTGTCAGTGCCCATTCAACCTCTTCATTCCATCTTTGTGCCTAGAAGAGTTTCATCTACAGACTTCAGCCTTTTAAGCAGCTAATTAAAAATGACACAGTCCTTGTGGATTGAAAACAGAAAGGTGGAAACAATAGGCTAAGTTGTATAGACTAAAAATAGTAAGATGGCAAAGCTGTTTAAGAAATATGATTTCCAGACTTGTCTTAATCCATGTGATGGACAAAGCCTTACTCAGTTCACTGCAATTCCCTCATTTCTCATTGCTTTCAGGACCAGAATCAATGTGTTCTATAACAGACCCCACACCACGAAGCACTGAAAATATGTCAAACTGGGATTAGTCTCAAGGCAAATAATCCCTCAGAGCTACTAGGTACTTGATTTCAGTGAAATGTAGTTGCATGTTCTGCACCATTCCTTCCATTTGCCAGACTTATTGTAGTTGCAAACTCATCTGAGCTGCTTGTGTGGAACAAAATATAGGAGACATGAGCACCAAAGCTGCTCCATTCTGATCTCTGCTTAGGAAATTCAGTTTCAAATTGGAACACCAGCACTACTGCCACCACCACCATGATGCATATTATTAATATTGAATAGTATTTTATATTGTTTCAATATTGTTTAAAAATTGTCAACGGGTTGTTACTCCCCAAATAGAACAAAGCAAGAGTAAGCCAAAGTGTTTGCATAATCGTCCCTCTTCCTTCACCTTGAGTAACCCCCTAATGACAGTTACCCTGTTACAATCAGTGATACTGTTTGAAATTATTTGGTGGTGGATGGCAACACTAGCGCTGAATTCTGGATGGCTCCCATGTGATTACATTTATTTTCTTTCCCATGAAATGTTAACTATTTCTGAGTCTGCCCATGTGGTTTGCTGCAAGAGTCTTTGCTCCTTGGTGAGAACAGCAGTTACATATTTCTACTTAACTGTCCACTGGATATTGGCTTGCAATAATCCAGTGGGCTGTTCTGCTTGCCTCTGTGTCTTTCCATAACAGGTTCAGTACCTAGGGAAAGCCTGTTAGACTTATTTTCTTCAAGCCTCACTGCAGTATCATAAGATGATCTATTTTTGTTTGGATGTGCCACTTTCAAGACCCTGCAATTTCCAAACATGAGGACCCCATTCATATAATGGAACTGTGTGTAGACTGAATATGCAAATTATGTAGTGGTTTTCTATTACTCTTCTTGGAGTTACTAATGGGGATATCAAAATTGGAGGAGGAATAGTTTTGCCACAAGCCTAACTCTCCCACAAGCCAAACTCTCAACCTAGATATATGATTGTATGAATTGGCCCACAGTTCCAATGGAATGAATTGCCTAATTTAGTGAAAGATATGGTGGGACCTGTTCTGAAAGGTTTATGTAGAATAATAGAATCACAGATTTAGAAAAGACCACAGGGGCCATCCTGTCCCACCCCTGCAATGCAGGAATACACAATTGAAACACTCCTGACAGATGGCCATCCATCCTGTTTTTAAAACCTCTAAAGAAGGAGACTCCATCACACTCCAAGGCACAATGTTCCAATTTCTAGGAGCTATTACCACCAGGAAGTTATTCCTAATGTTTAGGTGGAATCTCTTTTCCTGTAGTTTGAATCCATTGCTCTGTGTCTAGCTAACCACTAGATAACACCTCAGATGTCACTTGCATAAAAAGGACTCTGTGTAGAGATTTACTTCTCTTTGCACCTGTAAAAAAACCTTGGTAATAATTGCTGACTCAAGCATTAATATACTTTTCACGTGCTTGGTGAACTACATTTTTAATCAAAATATGAAGAAAGAATTTTTAGTTAACACGACAAAGCTGATATATTCTTTCTAGACAAAAAATTTGAATTGTGAAAGAGAGACAGAGTCAGAGAAAATGTGAAACAGAGAAACATTTTGAAGATAGGTTTTTGAGAAGGAAATCTAACAATTGCATTTGTGGGACTTAATCACCCTTCCCCTGTTATCTAGCCTCCCGTTCCTCCCACAGAAAGAGCCATTTCTGTTATTGACAGAAACCTCTGCAGACATAATATTGCTGTTTTCACCAGTTTAGTAGCCTCTCCAGCTACTAAACAGACCCCATGACTCCAACAAAAACAAACTGAGCAACTTGCAGCAACAACAAATTATTGAGAAGATGGCAGTCTGTTGCCAACATTGATGATCTGTGAAGTTGTTATGAGGCAAGGCAGGAAGAGGGGGAATCTATTCCCTCACAGTAACCATTAGAAAGAAGGAAAGGAGACAGATGGTGTGTCAGTCAGCACTGGTTACTAGGTGGTTAGCTGTCCTCACTGACATATCAGCCCATACCTGTGCAGGCTGGTGGATAATAAAAAACTATGCCTTTGCATATTACTTACTGAGATACTTCTGACTTCTACTGTCCCTCTCCCCATGATGGGTATCATTATGGGTGGCCTTTCTTCTATCATTGGCCTAGAGTGGCAGTGGGCGGGTTCCTCCAATCTTGTACTACATTTGAATATTGTAAAATTGCAGCTCTGGATTTCCTATCTAAACATCCATGAAGTTACAGCATGTATTTCTGTGGTATCACAATTTGATCTCCTGAGTCCTCCTGAATCAAGGAAAAAATAATAATTTAGTCTCAAAATATAAATATGGGCATTTCTCATTTCCAAATTGCAAGTGATTGGCAAAGGAAGCCAAAGTGACTAATAAAGGAAAGAAAAGAGTAATTATCTAGTCAGCCAAAATAGCTTGGTGATTAAGACAAACAAATGTGTAACAGAAGCTGATTTAAGATGAATCCTATAAGTAATTCAGCCCTGTGGTATCAGATTGTAGAACTGAATTTAACTTGCCAACACATATTTGTTCTCAACCTGTTACTGCTGGGAGGAAACCCTGAGATGCTATTAAAGGCCAAAAACTCCCAAAGAATCCTATTTTGTTAGCTGCAGTGCTGTTCCCCTGTCTCCCATGCCACATATAAAATAGTCGCACCATTTCTCATTTCCTTTGAAATATTTTTTTCAAGTCATCAGCTTTTCAGAGCTTCAAAGTTTACACCTTAAGGCCTCATTCCTTATCCAGCCAGCAGCGAGAAAGCAAACAATGCCTTATCTGATAATTGCACTATGTTGTAACATATCCATTATAAGTTTGGAATTACCCAATGACAAGCCAGGTGTTAGTAGCCACCTCATATCCAGCTCTTAACCCAGCCTAAAATTAAAGAGACAAGCAATTCTGTCTGCCGTAAGAGTAGGAAGCCTTTATTGTTAATTCTCCATGGAGATTATTTGATATTTTTTGCATATAATTGTAGAAGAGCAGCAGTCAGTTGTATCTAAACTCCTACAGAATTGCAGTTCATGAGATTCTTACAGTAATTTGCTAGCAGGGATAGTCCCTTTGTTTAACACTTGAACATGAACTTGAAGTCAAGGATTGGTGTATTTATCTATGTTCTGTTGGTGGGAATCATGTAACCCTTCAGATGTCATCGGGCTGCAAACCCCACCTAACCTATTTCCATGTTGGCTAAGGCTGCTAGAACTTGCAGTCTAATAATACCTGCAGGGCCGCATGATTCCCACTGCAATGTATAGTCTCACACCTACCACACAAGAATTCAATATTTCTATAAATAGCACATGTCTTTTTATTTCTTGTTCCATAGTACAGAGGATTCCAGTAATACAAATTGGGTCCAAGAACTGCACTTCTGAACAGGTGCGAGTCCCCCTTGTCACTTAACCTGTACTTTTTTCCTGCAGGAATCGGGACAGCTTAAGTTACAATGAATAATTCTTCATGTTGACTTTAAAAAAGACCTAAGTACCACTATCTTATTTTAACCATCCAACCCCTTGTATTTCCACGATTAACTCTTCATTGAATTTGTAACTGTTCTTGTTTCATCCCTCCATAGAAAGTTGGGGGCCCGGTACATTCTGGAAAGAAAAAAAAAGTGACTGCAATCCTAAACATGCCAAGTAGGGAACTTTAACACTACAGAACACAATGAGATTTCCTTCTGAATAAGCCTGCATCGGATTGCACTAGATGAAAACCACTTGCCTTTATATACCTTTCCTATTTTTTTTAAAAAAATCTTCATATTTTATTTGGTCTTACCTCTGAACTTAGAACACAGCTATCAACTCTTGCAATCAATTACAAAAATGCAAACTCAGAGAGCTACATGGCATGGAAATGAGGACAAGACATCTTTGCAAATTACAAATATCATTTTCAGAATTGGTTTTGTTTCTTGCAAGTGTCTGTTTCTCTTAGCATATCCTGCTATCATAGTTTATTTCTTCATAATGCATTTTAAATTAAAGGAAAAAACTGGAGTGGAGAGTGGGGATGGGTGGTTGACCTGGGCTGATACCAGCAGTTATTATGCACTATTTTTTTATATAATCTTTATTGGTTTAATTCATACAGAAAAGAAAAAAAAAGAAAGAAAATGACAGAAAAAGAAAAAAATAGCAAAAGTAACAGTTAAAATATCAACATATATCTAAACAATGTATAAAGTATTAAGAGTTATACAAATAAGAAAAAAAAACAGAAAAAAAGATACTAACAAATAATATTTAAATTCCTTCCCGACTTCTTCATCAGTTGATTTTAATCCATTTCTAATTCCACATCTCTTCCTATTATAAATATAAATATAAACATAAATATAGATATAAATACTTCTAAAGATAAACACTACAACTCTTTCGCTCCCAAATTAACCCCTTATATCAATCTTATTCTTTACAAATCAAATCCACTAATCAATAGGTCCCCCTTTTTGTTTGTTACATAATCCATGAAAGGTTTCCATATTTTCAAAAATGGTTCTATTGACTTTTTCTTCAGTAATATTGTTATTGTTATTGTTATTTTATCCATTTCAGCTAATTCGATTACTTTATTTAGCCATTCACTCCCTTTGGAGTTCTTTTATTTTTCCAATATTTTGCATATAGAATTCTAGCCACTGTCACTTATTAAATTTTTAATTTTAATTTTAATTTAATTTAATAATTTAATAATTATATTAATATATTAATTATTAAGTTATAAGTTATTATTATTAATAAGTTATTATTATTAATATAATTAATATATTAATTAATTATATTAATAATAATAACTTAATAATTTAATTATTAAATGTTTATGTTGTCTTTCTCTAATATCTGTCCTATCTATCATATTGAGGAGAAAAAGCTCTGACCTGAATACAATTTCAATCCTTAAAATCTTTTGTATATATTTACAAATTATCAACCAGAATGTCTTTGCTTTCTGACATTGCCACCACATATGATAGTAGGAGGCCTCATGGTGTTTCCAGCTTCTATTATTCTTTTTTGTATGCATTTTAGCCAGTTTACTTGGGGTCAAGTACCATTTATATATCATTTTATAGAAGTTTTCTTTGAGATCTTAGACTTGAGACTTAGGCCCTTTCCACACGCGGAGGAAGAAACGGGTGAAAACACACTGAAACGGAGCTTACCTGCAACCGGGTAAGTCCGTCACCACGTGGAGCGGCGTGAATTCGCTGCTCCACACTCGTCGGCATCCCGCGGCGTCTTGCAGCATCCAAAATGGCGACTCCCGGCTGGCGGAGGCTCTCCACCAACCAGAGAAGCTCGCCAGCAGGAAGCCCGCCCCCTGGCATGTCTGCAGGCGCACACTTGCACATGCCTGCAAATCTACACCGGGTGCTACGAAGGGGCTGCATGCGGCTGCACGCCCCATGCTTTTTAAAAACCTCATGAAAAGTGGTTTTTAAAAAGCATGCAGCACCACCACTTCCAGTCGCTCCTGCATGGATTGAGGCATGGAACTACGCAAAAGTAGTCCACCCCAATCCACTTTACGGTGTAGACCACCTCCGTCAGAGGTCGCTCTACACCGTTTTTTAACCCCTGTATGGAAAGGGCCCCAGTAAATTTTAGTCTTTCCCCCAAATTTCATCCCACTGGTCTAATATATCTTACACATTGGGCCCAATATATCATATTCTCTTTTATTTGCTCCTCCTCTGTATTCATTTTTAACAATAATTTATATATTTTTGAGATTAAATGAGATTCTTCTGCATATAATAGTTTTTCAAATTCATTTTTTGTAGTTTCAAAACCATAATTTTTATTATCTTCCTTAAATTTCTCTCTTAATTGATAATATGTTAACCACTGTAGTTTATGCCCTTGTGTCACTAAACTTTGAATATCTTTAATACTCCAACTATCTCCGTTCTCCTTTAACATATCACTATATCTTAACCATGAATCTGAACTACCCATTCCTCTTCTATAAAATGCTTCTTGTGGCAATAATCGACCTGAAATTTTAGATCCAAATCTATTTTTATATATCTCCCAAATTTTAAAAATTGATCTCCTCACTATATGATTCTTAAATCCCGCATTTACTTTTATTTTCCCATACCACAAATAGGCATGTCAGTCAAGTTTTAATTCATGAACTTCTAATTCTAATAGTTTCTTATTTTCTATCATAATCCATTCTCTTAGCCAAGCTAGATATGCAGCCTCAAAATAGATTTTTAAATCTGGGATTCCAAACCCTCCTTGTTCTTTGGCATCTATCAACATTTTCCATTTTATCCTGGATTCCAAGAATTTTGAAATTTCCTTCTGCCAATTTACAAAGAAAGTCTTAGAAAAAATAATTGGAATTGTTTGAAAAAGGTACATTAATTTAGGTAGGACCATCATTTTAGTTATTGATATTCTCCCTAATAGGGAGACATTAATTCTTTGCTACTTCTTGGGGTCCTTCTTTATATTCTTCCAAGTTTTAATATAATTATTTTCAAACAATTGTTGAGTCTTCATTGTTACTCCTATCCCTAGATATTTAACTTTCTTCACAATCTCAAAGCCAGTTTTCCTTTAGAATTCCTCTTCTTCTTCTTTACTCATATTCTTCATTAATATCTTTGTTTTGTCTTTATTAACCTTAAGACCAGAAATTTTACCAAATTCTTTTATTGTTAACAGTAGAGGTTCTACACTGCTAATTGAGTCCTCTAAAATAAAGACTGCATCATCTGCAAAGGCTTTTAATTTTAATTCTTCCCTTCTTATTTTTGTTCCTCTTATATCTTTATTGCTTCTGATCTGTTTAAACATTCTAATATGAGAATAAAAAGCAAGAGTGAGAGAGGGCACCCTTATCTTGTCCCTTTCTCTATATTGATATAATCTGTTGAGTTTCCATTTGTTATTATGTTAGCCTTCTGTAGGGAGTATATTGCCTTGATACAATTCATAAAATTACTTCCCAAGTCTATTGTTTCCAATATTTTAATTAAAAATTTCCAATTAATGTTGTCAAAAGCCTTTTTCACATCTAGAAATATTAACGCTCCTTTAATCTGGTTGTGGTAGTTCCAATATTCTAATATATCCAGTACTGTTCTAATATTATATCTGATTTGTCATTTTGGTAAAAATCCATTCTGGTCTTCACATATATAGTCCTGCAAACATGTTTTTAACCTATTTGCTAAAATCAAAGCAAATAATTTGTAATCTTCATTTAATAAAGAAATAGGCCTACAATTTTTGACTGATGACAGGTCTTTATCTTCTTTTGGTGACAACGCTATATTTGCTTCCTTCCAACTTTCAGGAATTTTCTGAGAATCTAAAATACGATTCATAACTTTTTGGAGTGGTTTTTCCAATACATCACAGAATATTTTATAATACAAAGCTGTCAGACCATCTGTACCAGGGTTTTTACCTCTTTTGTTTAATTGCATTCCTTATTTCTTCAATTGATATTACCTTATTTAATTCTTCTCTTTGTTTTCCTGTAAATTTCAAAATCTCATACTCTTGTATATATTTATCTATTTGTATTTCTTTTACTTCTTGCTTTTTATACAATGCTTGAAAAAAATTATGAAATATTCTATGTAATTCTTTTCCATTACTTATTATTCTGTCTCCCTGTTTTAATTTTGTAATCCTTCTTTTAGCTTTTTCTTTCCTAAGCCTATATAATAACCATCTCCCAGGTTTATTCCCATATTCAAAGTTCTTTTGTTTTAAATAATCTAATTTTCTTTTCCTCTCATCTGCCATCATCATTGTTGTTTGTTTTTGTAGCATTTTTATTTGTCCCAAGATTTTTTATTTGTTGGATTTTTTGTTAAATCTAATTCTTTTTTAATCCCTTTAGAGATTTCATTTTTTTTCTCTTATTTCTTTCTTTTCCACTCCACATTTAATTTCATAAAAATCTCCCTAATTACCACTTTCCCTGCATCCCATACCATTATATCCTCTACCCCCTTGTCTTGATTTAGATTAAAATATTCTATGAGTCTCTCCTTGCAATATTTAATCACTTCCTTTTTATATAATAAAGCCTCATTCAATCTCCATCTATAATTTTGAATTCTTCTCTTAAAAGTTAGTCTGACCGAATTGTGGTCTGATATTGTTTTAGGTAAAATCTCAAATTTTCCTAGGTTACTTCCTAAATTTTTTGAAACCCAAATCATGTCAATTCTAGA